>QKQZ01026319.1:0-25594 GCA_003595255.1 Solenopsis fugax
ATATATAGAGAATATTTTCTTTATAAAATTTTGCAAGAATTTTCATTCTAACAAGTTACAATGTTCCTCTATGTATGTAAAAAATCGTTTCGTGAAAATGAGCAATTATTACAGCTAATGGACAAGCATTAACTATTTTTTGTTATCTTTCAAATCTTTTATAAATTATCCATTTTATATTATACAACAGCATTATTTATTTGCAATTTCCTGACTGCTGTATTTATCACAATGGTAGAAACATAATAAAATATAAAAATAACATTTAAGAAACAAGAAATAAAATGCGTAATTACCAATCTTTCTCATGTACTTTTCAATATCTTTAATCAAAGATAATTAACGTAGATCTTTAGCATCTTTTATTGATTCTTTAGAAAAAAATAGATTAGTATTTTACTTCAATTATAATTTACAAAATATTTTATTAATACAACTTTACTATCCTTAGAAACTGTTGATATTAGTGCAACTTCTTTTTGAGTAAGATAAATAAAAAGATATAAGATTTAATAGACGATAAGTGTTCTTACATTTGAGAAATGAAACAGGACTTGTATAGTTATTTAACAATAGATAAATTCATTTCCAGAACATTTGAAAAACAATTACACTAGTGCCAATATTATTTTATATGTAAATACCATATAAAATATATAATCATGTATCAAATTGATTAAATAAATGATTAAAGAAAAAGAAACAAATGTTTAATAAACCTGAGTTATGTAGATAATTGATAATCTATGTAGGTAATTGATAACCATCACTTTCGATAGTTTGTGCGCATTAAAATTATAAATACAATTTCATAGATGTATATTTTCTTTTTCTTTCCGTTATCTTTTTAAATATATGAACGTTAAAATTATGGTGTATAAAAATGATAAATGTTTCCTACAATATTGTAAATTACAAACAAAATACGATAATGTATTTCATGAATTGTACAATTACCGTATAAAAAGGATTCTCCTTTAATTACAATTTGTTAAGTTCAATATTGTTCATTTTTCGAGCTATCAAATGGATCTTCAATCTGTTTCGAACATTTAGCTCGTATTATGCAACAGTAATACCAGCTGTTTGGAGATAATTTCTCAAGTGATTCGCGTTCGCTTCAGGAATCTGGCCCAACAATCCTGGCAAATGTCCTGGCGATAATCTTCCAAGACCTTGCGCTAAATGCAAACGTATATCGCCAATATCTGTCAACATGTAAATAATTTTATGTTACATCTCTATATACAAAAAATCCTATTTTAACGCTATCTTTTAAAAAAGTTCGACATGTTTAATCTAATTAGAAAGTTAAATACTGTGAATAAAGGAATATAAGAAAATGAATGAGCCCATTTCAAGAGAATCTATTTACATATTAAATATAAAAGTCATCTATTACAAAACAAATTAAATATAGAGGAATATCCATACTTTGCAATGGGTCTTTCCGAAGATTTCTCGCACAGATGAGTTGACTGTAACCAACTTGATAGCCAACCGCATCATCAAGTTCCGGAAACAAATCATCCTCCGGCAGCGAGCTTTGATCTTGCGGCAGTTCAAAGAATTCGACCAACGTAGCCAATAAGCGAGGATAGTACGAGTTGTATGGAGCTTCGAGCATTGCAGGGCAATCGATCAGCAAGTTTGAAATTCCGACAGCTACTACTTTTCGCTCTACTTCACCCGCTACTTTTTGCAGATCGGTTATGAACACCCGCTCCATCACCATTCCAAACATTCTAAATATAAACAGTTTACTGTAATTTCTTGTTTCTTTAAAAAATGCGAAATTACTTTGTATATTTATAAAACTTACTGCGGCTGTATTTGATCGATAATCGCAATCAAGCTCGATGACGTGTATCTAATAATGTAATATGCAAAAAATACTATTAGACCTTTCACAAATTTCGTTGTCTTCGATGTCGACAACCTTTGAAAGAAAAGCACGAAAATTTGTTTTATATACGGCTCCAAAGTGCTCCTACAACATTACGCAAGCGTTATATTAATTGTTAAAAATGTGAAATGCAAATAATGTAACTATGAAAATGTAAAAAGAAAATTTTTTCGGGAGTAATCTTACGGTTCAAAGTGTTCAATAATGCTTTGTATCAATGAAAATCCTTCGTGATCATTCGCCTTTGACGCAATTAGTTTCTGGAACACTCCTAATAGCGCACTCGTCTTATCCTGCGCGACAATCTGACGCGAGCCGTGACTAATAAATGCTTGTAACAAACGAATTAAAGGATGGATGTTAGCCTGACGTTCAAATAGTACGGGGGACAATAGGCACGGGAACAGAGCCATATATGGTTCCGGGATATCTTGAGTGGGTCGTAGCTCCAAAAGCAATGCAAGAATTTGGAAAACGTAAGGAATAAATTCTGAAAAAAAAAAGAACACAAATATTGATATTCACGTGCAATTAATTTATAAATGTGCAATTATAAATAGTTCACCTGGTATGTCTTGTTGTAAAATTCCTTGAAAAATAGGAAATAACGCTTGTTCAAAAGATGATGTTGCCTCAGGATTTGTCTTGCAGACAATTCTGGAAAAGAAATGCAAATTTTATTATGAAGAATGCGGGATGACACATGACTCCGTATAAAAATAAGTTGTCTTGTGGTTTGGTAACCCAATATTTCAAGTTACAATATTAATTTGACCAGTTTATAATATTATGATAGCAGTGATCGTGGCACAGAGAGTCGTGTGTCTGCTCTCTGTGCCAAAGATCCAGGTTCAAATCCTACTGATCAGAAACATCTGATTTTATTCGATCGCTACCTCTCGGAAGGCAATGGCGAACTACCGAGAATATCTTGCCAAGAGGACCTCTCTAAATTAGGCCGTTCGAAATCGGCGTTTAAATTGTAGGTCCCGTATATCTGTGTAATTTGTAAAAAGTGCACAGAAATACGTTGAAGGGTCACTATGCTCTGACAAGAGCCAAGGATTAGAGCGAGATAATATTAAGAATGCAAATCACAAGATATTGAATAAAAATAAACAGGAAAATTTGAAATTGAAGGATTTCTTTGCACGAGCAATATAAACAATATCATTATATGTTAATGCTTACTTGATGGATAAACATAACGTTTCGAAGAGATAATGATTAAAGTTTGGCCGACTTGGATTGCGAGATACAATCGCGAGTTTCTCAGTAAGTTTCGGAAGTAGATCGGCTAGGAATGGCACTACAGCTTCTTGCAAAATACCGAAACTCCTCATGATTGCCTTCATAACGTATTCATTTTCTTCAGAACCCGAAATGTTCATACACGCAAAAAGTCCTTTTAATAAATCCGCTGCTAATGGCGATATATCGACTCCTTTAACTCTACAAAATTTGAAAGATTTTTAGTGTTTAGTTAAATAAATTAACAATTAAGATATCACTTTTATCTCTTACATGGACAAATTATCGGAACCCCTCATTGCGAATATCTTTTCAATCGCACAAGCAGCGTAACTGTGCACGACGATACTGCTGGCGCTTAGATGTCTTATTAATTGCGGCAAACTTCCTATTACCATCTCACGAGGTAATATTGATCTAAATGTCATTACGAATTTTATTCCGTCCGCTTTAAGTACTGGAAACTCGTTTACTGAAATTTGTTATTATTACACTGTAACTTTTTATTCATTACAGTAAATCATGTTTTGAGTTTTCTAGTTTCCAAAACCCAATATATTCAAAAAGTTTAATTTTTTAATAATTAAACAAACAAAATAAGATAAAAACAGTCTTAAGCGATCAGCTATTAACCCAAGAATAGCTACCTGAGGTTTTTTTTAGTAAAAAAAAAAAAATAAATAAAGCTCAATACAAAGTTGTCTTACAGTTACAGATTGCAATCAATTACACGTTACAGATTGAAAATCCGTACTTATTTTTTTTTCGTTTCCTTATTAAAAAAAAATATATTGAATCTAAACTTATGTAACTATTAATCTCAAACAAAATTATAAAACATTTTCCTTTCTCTCGTTTACGTGTTAGACGACTATTCTTAAGTTAAAGCTCAAGTTATTCTTTTAAAACAAGTGCATTCAGTATACCATCTGGTTTTGTTAGCTCAGATTCGATATGTTGAGCAGCAAATTGGGGTATAGAGACAAGCTCGCTACTTTGAGTAACCCCGTGTCTCTGCGTCTGTCCTTTAATCGCACTACTAGTAACGAGATAAATAGCAGCGTCTTTACTGCGCCAATGTTTCGACGGCTCTTCGATATATTTTTGCAACATCATCTAAAAAAATGTGCAAATTTTTAAAATGCATATGCATTTGAATATGCTCATAGTATAATCGATTGAAAATAACACCAATAGGAATGTCTTTTTATCCACCTGTATATATGCTCCGAAAATGTTCATAATCTCTGCTTCAAAGTATTTAGACAGTACTTTGACTAAATCACATGCAGCTCGCCTTCTAGTATCCACATCACTACCTTCGATATCTCGTCTAATATATTCTTCAGGATTATCCACGAATAATTCATTGTCTGATTCTGTAAAATTTTTGAAGATCAGTAACGCGTATTTATTATATTTTAACACTGGTATAATTACCTCTAAATTCCATGTTAGGAATAATGACTTTTTCACAGATATTACTAAGAGTTGTTGGATCTTCGAATAAATATCTATATTGCGCCCGATCAGCTACTGTGGCCAGAAATTGCAATGCATTCGACACTAGCTGTAACAAACACGTCACTGTGCAGATAAACTTTTGCATTTTGCAAATTATATATTATATATATCTTTTTCTTAAAAAAAAATTTCTAACAAAACAATACTTTACTCACAGCATCGTATTTAGGATGTTGTCCTGTAGATGTGAGTAAATTCCAAACCGCCGTAACAAACAGGGGTAAGTAAGGCTGGAATTCCTCGTCATACTTCTGAGCGTATAGGCCAACATTGTCGCACACTTGTGACTTTAACTGTTCTATTACACCTGCTTCTTCCTCAGCCTTTAAATAAATTTTGATTTAAAATTTTATTATTCCAAATATGTATAATTATATTAATAATATATATTATTTTGAAATATAAAATTACTGTAGTTTGCAGGGAAGGAACATCAACGTGTAACAAAGTATGAAAATTTGTCATCCATGACTCCATATTGTCTTCAAAAAATTCTGGCAGATCCTGTATTAATAATATAATTTGTAGAAATAAATTCTTTCTTACTTATATTTTGCAGATAAAAAAATAATACTTACTTGGAAGTTAAGAGAATAAAAAACTTTACATAAGATAACTAAGGAATTATATATAATCTTTAAAGCTTCCGTATTATTAGCATGCACTTGCGTCAAATTCATTGTAGCCTAAAAAATATTTCATTTAAAAATACGTTTAAAAATATATTTTTAATGCATGAAAAATAATTTACTAAATGTAAATACTTACTAAAAACAGATCTGTTAGAGGCTTTGCAAACTTATCTAATACAAATTTTATTTCTGTCCATAGGCTTTCGCTTTTAAATTCATATCTATATCTCTTAAATAGGGAATGCGCTGTGTGTAGTACTCCATTGATCACGTGGAAATCTCCAGTGTTAAATTTCTCTACCATCTGATCGATTAACTCCGGCCACTTGTTTGGAAAGTCATACTTTCCAATGATAGATACCGCATCCGACAATTGCTTTTGTATTGAATCTGGCGAATGTAACATCAGATTGACAATTAATTTCTTGATGGCATCTCTGTCCTGGATATGTATACGATCCACCGAATCCTCTTCCTAAAACGATAGAGTTCTATAATAAAAAACTAGTAACATACAATACAAGGATATTAAAATGAAGGAATGATATAAAACCGACCACTTTCCAATTGCGCTTAACATAATTCTTAAACGCAACCGCGCCGGCGATCCTAATCGTGATGTTAACCTCAGACTTGTCCACCAAGTGGAGTAGCAATAAGGGATAATTCTGATTAACTTCCACTGATTCTAAAAACTTCTCGGCTAAAATGCAAATCGGATATTAACGCGTAAAATACGTATAACGTTAGAAATATCTCAAAGACGATGAAGTTGCAGGTTATACCAACCTGGACGTCTGACGTTCACGTCCGGATTGAGGGTATGCTTCAGATATTCGCTCAGCGTTACCAAATTGTCGTCAGTGAGCTCCATGTCGATGATCAGGAAAGCTATTCCTTTTATCGACTATCCTTCCTTTCAGGAGGTAAAATACGGCGACATCAACAGAGAGACCGAAAAGCAACGCCGCTCTGATCGCACTCTGATCGTCTCTCATGGAATAACCGGCTTTCCGTTGCGGCAAATTAATGAATTCCAATCAACGCCTATCATTGGCTGTCGGCAAGCGCTAGTGGCGCTCGAGGCGCTCGGTAGAATTGGCGGGAATGCGATAATGGCTGCTTTTCAAAAGAAAGAAACTTGCGTGCTTTTGCTGCTGAAAAGCATCCGTGTGAAAGAAAAAAGACGCGTGCATTACTTTGCATGCCAGTCCAATCGGACTACGAATGAAATGAGCCCGATATTTCATGCGCCATATGACAAACTTATCAAACATCATCGATTGATTGTAAGATAAATAATTTTTATACGACTCGAAATTTCCCTATTCCGTAGCCAATTATAAAATTTGTCGACATACGTACAAAATATCAGACTGTTTTAAACGCTCTCGAATTTTGAAATTATATTGCACTAGAAAACGTACTTGTATTTCTGTAATCAATTATTATTATACAATTATCAGATTTGTAATAAACTTATATATTGATATATAGACCACAGAGTCAACATATTAATTTAAATTAAAACCACTCAACATATATTCTACAAAGTACTTATTGTAAATTAAATTATCATTTATCGTAAATTAATTAAGTAATTAATTTTATATAGCAACTATACATTTAATTTATACTTTGTCAAAATGCATAAACTGTTTCAATTCCATAGGAGGAACAAATCTTGAATATATTAATACAAATTGTTTTTTTCTTTCGACTTAGATTCATTAAGTGCGACTTTGCTTCGCTTTATCATGTCTTGTACTTTGTTCAATGTGTCCTCCTCCAATCTAATGTTTCTCATTAAATTGCTGTTGCTCGATCTGCATAAAAAACTTTATATTTTAGAAATTATGCGCAAATAAATTTTATACGAGCATCTTTTCTCTACCTGGCATCAGATATTATATTATTAAGATACGACAAATCGTCCACGTTAGCTTCAACGTAATCTATGTCGCAGTCTCTTTTCATATCATTCAATTCTTCCTTTAGAATCGTAAGTTCTTCGCCAACTTTTCTGCATTCTTTCTGATGACTTTCGATATCCTTCATCAAAACGTGTCTAGACTTTAAAAATGAAAAGAACAATTGCGTTATTCATAACTTCTCTTTACGAATAATTGATGGAGACAGCGAAGATATTCATGTATCATATATTTATCAGAATGATAGATATATTGATTTGAATTCCGTAAGTGGTAATGGAAAACTTGTAAGAATTTAATAGAATCATACGTAATTTGTAATCCATTGAGAAAAGTCTTCCGCGTATTTTCCTATTCCCGACAAACAGTCGTTCCTGAAATCAGACGATTATTCAAAGTGATCTCCTTAGAGAAACTCTCATAAATGTGTTTCGACTTTTTAAATTTGGCGCTATTATAATTAAGTGGCGATTGAAATTTGACAATTAACATTTAACGATAATTGCCAAGTGTTTTACCATTGCTTGTGCGACGTGTTTGTTCTCGCGTTTTGCAAATCCTTCACTTCTTGCTTCTTCGCGATATGGATCCTCATATTCTCCGATAACTTCTCCTCGACATCGAACGTTTGCCGCGACAACTTGTCGAAATTTGTTTCGATGTTGTTATTGCTCTCGAGCAATTTGGATTTCTGATTCTTCCAGTACTGTATCTCTTTGATAGATTTTTCGACTGATTTTCTCAACGTTACAAACTGAAATATATGTCATCATTCATCATGCAGTTCTTTCGAGACATAAATGCGGAATATTTAATTTATAAAATATTTTGTAATATAACATATTATTATTAATATACATCAATGTATTAAATATTATTTATATTATTACATATAAACATTTTTAATTGTTATAATATAAATAAATTAATGTATTTTATTGTATATTATTAAATATAATTTATATGTAATGACAAAATTAAAGGCGCGCACGCGTATGAATTACTTGATTTCTTATGATATAAACGATTATAAAATATGTATATTTCACATTTTCTTCGTTCTTTGAAGAACGACTTTGCAGCTTAATTCTACACCGTGCACTTTATCACGGTATAACCTGATTTTGTCACGAGACAATAATAATAATGTTGAAAAATGGGGAAACTATAACATGAATTGGGTATAGAAAATCACAAAAATCACTTTGCCCTAAGCATGTATTATTGTAGATTAAATTTTTGTAAGCTGCGATTAGCTTTTCAATTTACTGCGCCGTTTATTCGTATGTTTCACCTGTTTGATACGAGAATTAATCTCTGATCCCTGCAGGTTTTCAGTGTCCTCGGGATTCATCTGGCTGCTTTCGGATTTATCCATCTCTTCGTTCTTAATGACGGTAGATTATATAAGTTCTACGTTCACGATGTTAATGAAATTAGGAAATATGATTCAGGAAATTATTTCGAACGCGGCTACACGGCCAGACGATCGTGAATTCTCGCATTTAATTTAAAAATAAACGACGGAGTCAATGTCGCCAACATTAATTTCTCGGTTTAGTGCATTTTGTCGTGTTAGTGTTTTCAAACCGACCAATGGCGAGGCGATTCGAGATTTGGGAAATTTTAGTAATTTTGGGTTTAATGGTTAACTTTCTGGATTTACGCGAAAGGGATGAGTGTTTGAACGTGAAGCGCGGCGAGCGCGGCTGATTGATAGGGTTAACAAAAGTGAACAAGAGACAGAAGCCTGAAGAAGTCTCTTTTTCTTTATTCAGAAGAAGCGATCAATTCCTGCGAGTCAACATGAGTTTGCGAGATTATAATAACGATGAATAAATGATTATAATGATACATTCCGCGTGTTCGCATTAAAGGTATGTCGATCATAAACATTCATACCAAATCGGTTGGAACAATCGCTAGACATCATCGAAGCGGACGAATATGATGTTAATCAAGGTATATCTCGGCTGTATTTGCGTCATCCAGGAGCATTATATGCAAGCGCAGGAGAATGTCGCGTTTGACATGCGAATATTGCATTTTTTTACTCGCCGCGGGTGGAAATAAGTATCTAATCATCACGGCGACCACGTTCGCAAAAAAAGGTCTTATTGTGGAGCCAGATAGAGGTAAGGACATGAGATATTTTCTTCAAGTTTCCCAGAAAACCTCGAGGTTTTGTGGATATCTAAAAGATATTAGAGATACTTTTAACTTATTTCTAGATGTCTGAAAGAACATATTTACAAACGTTTGAAAAACATCTTAAAAGATATTTATCACACAAGATATCTGTTAGAAATTTAAAGGATACCTTTTTGTTTGTGATTCAACTTTTGTTCTCAATGCAATGTATGTACACAGATAAGAACACAAGCTTGATGTAAAGGTAGTTGACGTCAATCTGCTGCAATATTTTACTAATATATTGATAATGTTTCAAATTTATTAATATATTTATAATATTTTAGGTATTCCAACGACTGTTTTTTTAGATGCATGTAATTTTCTCAAAGTTTTGTCCTTCCTCTTTTGTCCATTAGCTTCATTTTAATCACAGTGAGTATACAATGTAGAGAACAGGTCATTCTTCTTCTTATCTTCGACACGGTTATAATTGGTAAATGAAATGATTCGATCTCGACACATAAACCTTAATTCATTGTTTTAGGCTGCATTCCGTTCAGGCTATCGTCGTCATACTCTACGTCAGCTGATCTTTCCTGCGGCCTCTCTGTCAGGCTGTAAACGTGCGCGTTTCTGTAGTCCTCGAACGACCGCTGCGACGAGCGTATGCGCGGCTCGCGCGTCATCCGTTTTCCTTCCTTCGTGTTTGGTATTCCGCATCGTGACGTTGCTGTCTCTACAAGAACTCGTAACTGCGAATCTACTAATGTGCGAAATGTTCTCGGTGCAATTGTTTAATGCGTGTTCTCTTCTCGCATGACGTATTTCACGGTGAGTAATACACGTATCATTCATTTGTCACGAGACGACAAGCGAAATTTATTTCAAAGTGATGTCATGTGATGGAAATGAATCGGGAGTTCTTAAGATCGTCCAACCGTTTCGTAAGTTTTGCACGCTTAACTAAAATTTTCCCTTTAAAAATTGGAAAATTGGAAAGAAATGGAATATATAAGATAATAGTAAAAAAATTGTATGTATTGTGTTTTTCCAGAATTGATATTTTCACTTTAAATATTTGTAAACTACTTCGCTTTTCGTTTCATTAATCATAGTATGAATTTTTTTAATGGAAAAGATTGTGTTCAATAATTTTTAGAAATTACGATATTGATCATTCTTTATCATTTCGATAACATATTTTGTTTTTATGTTAATCGACACAGTTAAATAAAATATGAAGTACAGTGAAGAAAATTGACACAGTACGATGATTTGATGGAGAAAGTATCTTTGACTTTCAATGAGTTGATGTAATATAAGTAATACACGAGAGTCTTTAAATGCATGAAGTCAGCAAAAAGGTACGATTAGACTAGGCCGTTCTCTTCTTGTGTAATCTATTCTTTAATTATCTTATCTCTTTATCGCACCTTTGGTTACTCTCAACGCCTTACCATTTCGACCGATGTTCACATGCGAATTATGCCGCGTAAATAAAACGTTAAAAAGAAGGTTGTAGAAAATTATTCTACATTTTATCACGTTGTATATTATTGAATGACATAATCTATTCTTTCTTATTAATCCGCTTTTTTATTTGGTCTCTTGCTCGTTCGCTCGCGTAGCTCGCGTGACGCCGTCCGAGTTAGCATCTGTAATGATCCATTAATTTCTCGAGAGAATCTTCTTTTCTAATACAAAAGTTTAACCGATAATTTTCAACCCAGGTTACTTCATTTTGCAAAACAACGCTTTCCAAGAGCGCTCCTTATACTAGTCTTTCTTGAGGAGGAAAAATGTTATGTAGATAAGTTTTCCAGAATTCTGTGTGAAATAGGACAATGAACTGATAAATAACGAGGGTAGCGTTGACTATTGCTCCATATCCTGTCGCGTAAAGGATGTGACAATCACATTGATTATGCGCTATAGTCTACAGCTGCTTCTCTCTAAGATATTTTCTTTAAAAGAGAGAGATAACACATAAGGAATATTAAATTTTCTTGTATTTGTCCGTACAAAAGAAATTATACGCAACTTATTTAAAAATATCGTCGGAATACGGAAATAAATTTTAAAATCATTTTTCTCTAATCAAAGACTTGCATGTAATTTAAACTTAATTATTTTTACCTATTTTCACGAATTAAAATTTTGTATCACAAAATGAACGTATAAATGATTTGTAAAATGTTCTGCGTATTCATGGCTCTTTGTCGGGTTTCATCTTTGTATCGATATCTTTCCCCTTCGTACAAATTTGTGCCGGTCTAAGGCCTCGTTACTCATGTACACGCATCGTGTGTTCATATTATATGTAAATCGCTTCGTTACGTTCATTACGCAGTCGATCGATCGTGCACGTTATTTAGGTTCGACACATGTGGCGTTATAAGGACAGCAAAGAAAGATAAACAACAGCAAGGAATGTGAATGTCGCGACTCCCTTCGCTGAAACCTGTTAACTTCAGGTTTTTTTTAACTGTGTAATTATTATGGTACCCGCAAGGGATGTCTGATAATCAATGATTTATAAGGCTAACTTTTAAAGACGTCTAGAAAGATTATATTAAAAAAATTGATGTTATATTCAACTTTTGTGAATGATTAATTATCTACTTTTCCTTTTTTCAGCAAATAAATATTTACATTAGTGGAGAAAAAGAGGATGAATACAGAAAAATGAATTTTCTCGTCCCTCACGGTTGACACGCAAACTTAAATCATCGCGAAAGTGTATTGACCTCGGTGTCATGAGGGCGGGTCTTAACACAAATTAGGAAACATGACTCCAGCTTGCACGCGTGTTTTAATTAAGCAATTGCCATATCCCATAATGTAATGAGTCAGACGGCGGATACCTTCACTTTCATCAATATTTATTCAGCAATCATAATCTAGGAAGCTACTTACAGTTTCATGAAAAAGTTGTCATTTTAGCAGATTAGATTACTAATTTAGCAGCTATAATTTCAGCCGATTAGATTACTCTTTATCGAAATAAATGTAATAAAGTTTTGGACGATTTTGGATTAACTTGTATAAAACATAAAGTGGATTATAATTAGTCTTACTATATACCTATGTGTAAGCCATAATTTTCGGATGAATCTATTCATGTATGAATGGACCGCGCGATAATAATTATCATGACATACTATCAATCCTTGTTGTCGCTATTCAGGCAGATCGTGTGTAGCCGGAGAATCGACCGGACGGCGCGTTGATAATGACCATATTCGATAAGAAATACCAGCGAGTTCCGCTAACCCGATGTACGAAGAGCCCTCGCGAATGAATATCAAGCACATCTTATATTTATCATGAAAGAAACGTTTGCGGGTTCTGGCTTAATTAGTCCGGTTGAAGTAAAATAAAAGATAAATCTAAAGACATAGAATCTAGATGAGAAGGCAAGGAAAACCTGATTGATTCGTTTTGAAAAAAAGGCACTGACATTTCAAATTTGTTTCATTCGCTTAATTACGAAAGAATCGTCCCAAATACCAATGAGCGAATTGCAATCCTCGTTATTTTTTTTATACAGAAGATCGATTATAATTCCAAATAGGAATCGCATTGATCGATCGTTTGACTATGTGAAACATTTATTTAAAAAATATGGATCTCTTATCTCTAGAGCTTTTATAATGAATTTAAAATTTAAGAATGAAAAGGAACACTTACAAATCTTCCTTTGTAAAATATATCACAAAAATATATTAAAATACCGATAACTGTGAGATGGTATAATTATTAGTTTAACAGTGAAGAAATGAAATGGCTTTTATTTCATTGATAGGCGATACGATGTATAACTTGAAATATAGCCTTGATACCGTACAGCGGCCGGATGCGTCTATTGCTTTCTTTTCAGTTTAAGGAGTGACGGAACTCACTGCATCACCGAACAGTTCATTTCACAGAGGACAAAAAGCTCCACTGAAAAAATAAATTTATTTCACATAAATTTTGTTTTTTCTTTTAAGATATAAAAGAAAATTGATACGTTAAGATCGTGAAATATATTTTCATAAGACTGCCAATTTATAAATAATGATAATGCAAATTGTTGAAATATGTAATTAACATGCTTTTATTTTACAGAAGAAACGAGGATGAATTCTCGAAACAGGCCGATTAAAATTACGACTGTCGGCGATGGCATGGTTGGAAAGACATGTATGCTTATCACGTACACAAAGAAGGAATTTCCAACGGAATATGTACCTACCGTGTAAGTATCGCAACATAATGTATAACGTCACTGTTAATAGCAATTACTTTGCTAGTAGAGTATCCTAAATCTGTTTATGCTTATATATGCATGTTTTCATCTTATTTCTCCTCTGGTTTGTTATATTAAAAAATGTTATAGAATTTTCAAAATATTTATTTTATATGTTGAATATGACTGTGATCTATCGTTTCGGTTTTTCACTTACAGTTTTGATAACTACGTCGATAGCGTATGCATGGGCGGACAACAATTCGAAATGACATTATGGGACACGGCTGGTCAAGAAGATTACGAGAGGCTTCGACCGCTGTCGTATCCAAACGTACGTGATAACCCATCTATTTCCAATAATAAAATCGACTTATTCATGTTTAACATAAAAGAAAAAATAAAAAAAATCAGATTATTCATATATGTCCAGTCTTTCATTTGTTTTTCCTTGCAGACTGACTGTTTCCTGGTCTGTTTCTCCATAAGTGCCCGTAGTTCGTTCGAAAACATAGCGAGTAAATGGCATCCAGAGATCAAAGCGTATTGTCCCAATGTGCCGATTGTACTCGTGGGTAAGTGCGTACATTTTATACGTTGAACAGAATTGAAAAGATTTTTTACGTGAAGTATGAAAAAATATAAATATTAAAAAAAAATAAAACACTTGTATTTTTCTTTTTGATTACTTAGTTTTTTTACGTACTTAATATTTTTTACATATCTTTTAATTTGCTAAAATATAAACATAGAATAAATATTTTGTATAAATTTGTTTTCCATTAATTTACATAAATGTTTTTTTTTTATGTTAGGTACCAAAGCAGATCTTAGAAATCAAGAAGCTATGGATGTTGTCAGTCCGCGAGATTGTAACAAAATGAGAAAAAAAATCAAGGCAATTAAGTATGTGGAATGTTCTGCAATAAAACAAGAGGGTCTCGAAGAGGTTTTTATGGAAGCTATTAAAGCCGTACTGAAAAAACCGCCATCGAGAAAGCTCTGTTGCATCCTTTGAAATTAATGCATTTAGTTTGAAGAACACATCGTATGATTATAATTATTAAGACCTATGTAAAACCAAAGATTGATGACTCTTGTACATTTTGTTCTTAACGATTATTTTTAAAGCAACTTTCTTTGTGTATAGATCAAAATTCTCTCACGTCGTATGTGTGTGTATGTATGTATGTATGTATATATATACACACACACACATATATATATAAATGCAAAATCTTTATATATATCTAATATAAATGTTTACATTTACATATCTGAAAAATGAAACATTTACATTTCTTTTTATTCTACCGAGTAGAATACATTTTTATACGTTTCATCATTTTTATAGAAAGTGATTTATAATCTTCAATTAATAGCTTTATTATAAATGTATTACAATAAAGGTATATATAAAGGTATATCATAAAATCAATATTTCCCCCAAACTGCAACAAATTTCTTATAAAATTTTCTGTTGAAATAAACAATAACATATATATGAAAATATGTATACCCTCAACCTATACAAGTACTTCCACTATACTTTGGGTCGGTTTCACCAATGTCATTAAATTAATCGGCCAATTATGATTTTTCCATTAGAATTGACTATTAGAATCGCATTTGTTTTAGGTAGTAATGACCAGCAATAACGAATCACGATTAATAATTAATCAGTCGATCAATTTAATGGTGTTGGTGAAACCGATTCTTTATGTAAATTCGTAATTTACAGCGGTCTTTAATTACGCATCTTACGTTACTTAGAGAATCATAACAATATAAAAAAAAATCACAATTTTGATTTATGAGCATCCATAAGACTCTTTAATTTTTGTGTAAGCATAATATTTCCGGTTATTTTTAATTTTCCACGCATAAATGCTGCTTGTGGATTTAATTTTCCCAGTGCCTGCAACAACGTTATGATAATATTTAGAAGAAACAGTATAAAGGATACACTTTTATTTTTATAGCCAACTTACCATTTCAACTATATCTTTATCGTCTACAGTGAGTGTCGTATCAGCTTTCCCAGATTTAGGTTTTCCCTTGTATACTTCACCGTTCTTTAAATCGAGAGCTATCAAAAAAAAGCGAAAATTACTTATGTAAGATACAGCGGTCGGCATGTTGTTATCTTAATCAATATTGAACAGTTCCGTAATTCAGGACATATAGCTTAAATATATCGTCATTTCTCAGCGACGTTATCATAAATTTCTGAAGCTACTTACTCCATTCGGATGCTTGCTTCCCATTGACAGTAATATTGTAAAGAAATACCGCATTAACTTTCTTAGCTTCATCCGGATTTTCTTTTACTTTTTCCGCGATAGTCACAAATATAGCATCACTCTCCATATCTGTCTTTCCAGAACACGGATTTACTCGTGGTACTCCCATTTTAACTTCCAATAGATCAATGTAAGCACCTGCAAAATAAAATTATCTAGTTTTATCTCGCCACTCTTAAGAACAAAAGATGGAATTATTAAAATAATAAATAAAATAATGTTTTTTTACATGTATTATACAAAAATTTTTAATGATTATATACAAATGAGTATTTGAAAATAAAATAATCCAAAGACGTTCACTGTTTTTCATTAATCAAGTTTTGAAATCTTTAAAAACATTCAAATTATATGCTACGCATAAACAAGCGTTTATATATTATCACATTGAATGCTGAATTGTTTTAAATAAAAAATTAGTTTATCCTAGGCAAACACACAAGAAAAGAAAAACACTTTTTTACAAATAAATTTTGCGGTAATGACTGACCTGTATTAACTGGCATTCCAGTCTCAACGACAGATGTTTGAAAATGTATTCTGTTACCGTCGCGCCACATATCAGTACGTAGAGTCTGACCTGGTGTAACCGGCCTCGCAAATCTCACCTAGAATATTTTAATATAATATTACGTAACGCAAGGATATTATGTTCATATAAGATATCATACTAAAACACTAAAGTCTTCTTTATCACGAATAAAACTGCGTAAACAGATAAAATGATACGTTCACTAAGACGATTCAATCAGAACTGATAACAT
The DNA here is from genome assembly GCA_003595255.1 of Solenopsis fugax. Classification (NCBI taxonomy): domain Eukaryota; kingdom Metazoa; phylum Arthropoda; class Insecta; order Hymenoptera; family Formicidae; genus Solenopsis; species Solenopsis fugax. The sequence continues at coordinate 16,676 of QKQZ01026319.1, forward strand.
GGACGAAGGTAAGCAATATAAAATGAACAGTCATGGTCAAGGTAAAACAAGGTATAAGATTAATACACGAATTTATTAAATTTTACTGCATTTGTTGCCGCATCAACGGATTCAATGACTAAATTGATCAATTGTAACTTGCCTTATCATCCCAAATATCAAGATTTCTTACTATATACCATAATTGTATATTTCTTTTATTTATATTAAAGATTATGTGTGCTTACCGCTATATTATATTATTATATTACAAATATGACAAGTGTAAAAGAAAGGCAAATACGAGTCAAGCGCGGTTAGTGGTGCGCAAAAAAATAATTTTATTCAATAGAGACTCGTATTTGCCTTTCTTTTACACTTGTCATATTTACAATTTCACGAGTCTATCTTTTTTGTATATTTATTATATTACATATTTACTTTTTATGATATATATGAAGAATACTTAATAAATTACCTGAACTTAATGCTGATCAACGTTGATGTAACTGTGCAAAACAGTGCAAAGTCTCTCGTTTATATGACCACTAAGTATCACGTTTTACATATTATCTGTTGCTATTTATAACATCGTTCTTGCGCAGCCCATGAGTGCGCATTTTGTACATATTACTATGATAATTAATTAAGACCGTCCAAGTTCAAAAACTTTTGCTATGAAGCCTTGTATCCACAATACTAAAAATCGGTTCGATATCTCGGACAGAGAGAGAATTGACCAATTGCATTAATCAGTTGAATGAATTGTTCAAATGCGATTGGTTTCGGATCAATTTCTAGCATCGTGTACACAAGGTTTAAATAAAGCTTCTTTCAATACTTTGTGGTCAGCGACACCACGATGTGATTACGCTATAATATCGCCGTACCGTCGCTGGACCGCAATGACTTTTGATTTTACGCGTGCAAAAATGTAGAAAAGATGAAAAAAATCTTGTTTTCTTTCCTGAACATTTTTAAAACGAAAAATTTCAAGATAAAAATCTAGTTTATGACAATATTCCTATTTAAAAAGTATATAATCTTACAAAGGTGACTTTCAAATATTGTTAATGTCAGTATTTAGAACAGCAAAACATTTTTTTCTTTCTCAGAGAGAACCTTTTTTTCTCATTTTCAACATAAAAGTATTTATTTTTTTCATATCTTCACGTTCGGTTTAAACGAAGTACGAACATTTGTAAAAGATAAATGCAAAATGCAAAACTTTCTATATAAATACACTTAAATCTTATCCTTTTAAATTTACACAAATTTTATATTATGCAATGAACGTGCAGTTTCTTTTGACGCGTGCATATTGTCATCATGACAAATAAATTTCTATTCTATGATTTGCATTATCAATTAGTTTGCATCTAACTTTAAGTAAAATGTTCACCTTGAGACTTCGTAAATATCATTTTCTTAATAATAATTGTACCTTAATAGATTTGAATAAATGTGGATCTCCAGCAGCGTAAGTTTGAAGAACATGACGAACAGAAAATCCCAGAGAGCACAGCCCATGCAGTATTGGCTTTTTGAATCCCCCCATCATGGCGACATTAGGGTCAATATGCAAAGGATTGTAATCTCCACTTAATCTGTACAAAGCAGCCTGTAAAAATGACACAAGTTGTCATACACATATAACTTAATGTATACAAAGACACTTGAATAAATTAAAGAATATTTTCGTTAAATTTATAAATGCGCCAAAAACTAGAAATAAAATTACTCAATTTTTAAAATAAATGTGATATAATAAAATTACTCTTTAAAACAGTTTTCTAGTTTTGAAATTTGTTAATATTATTTATTTAGGTGTATTTTTTAAGATATAAATCCTAGTTTTGATGTAAGAATATATCCAGTATATATATATATATATATATATATACAGGGTGTCCCAAAAAGCTCGGATCCCCTCTTAAGAGCGGATTCTTTGGAACATTTTAAGAAAAAAATCCTAATACAAAAATGTCGAGGGTATAATGGTTTTCAAATTATTCGCGATTAAAGTTCACGAATCCCAGAGCTGACATTTCGCGCTTTAAAATTAGCTGGCTATCGAAACATCTTTTTATTGAATTGATATTTTGTTGAAAACATTAATTATGCATATGTAATATACAAATATGTTTACTATAGAAATAATTTCTTAATAAAAATGTCACTGCGTATTTATATGACAATCTCAATGTCAAGAGGTACCCTTGTGGTACCTTCACCTCTTGTCATATCACCATGCCTGAGCGCGCGAAATGTCAGCTCTGGGATTCGTAAACTTTCAAATTATTCGTAATCGCGAATAATTTGAAAACCATTATACCCTCGACATTTTTGTATTAGGATTTTTTTCTTAGAATGTTTCAAAGAATCTGTTTTTAAGAGGGGACCCGAGCTTTTTGGGACACCCTATATATATGTAATTTTTTTTACCTGGTCAACATTAGTCTGTTGCGTAACCGTTGCATCTGGACTTCGAGTGGGAGGGTCAACGGTTGGAATAACAAATGTTGACGTTCGTTTTCCTTTAAAATTACCTGCACCGACGATAAACGTAGATAACTGTCCAGTTGATAACTTTTCTCCATTTGCTGTATTGTAGGTATCATCTAAAGAAATATGAAACGTATTACACATAATATTTAGCTAAACATATGGGTTACTGTAATTTTTCATTATTATATAGATCCAAATTACAAATGTTTTATATTAATGAGATTAATCATCACGAATGATATTCTTAGATGAATATGTACATTAATTAGAATCGTGACGATCCAATCGTATTTTATGTTAATTATAAGATTTGCGTACGTTGAATTAAGACAACGGCGCCTTTTCCTTTGTCTAAGACATCCTGAATTTTAAAGCGCGTCTCCACCGTAGCTTCCATAGGCAATTCTTTATAAACCTCTAGATACTGCTCGCCATGAAGTATCTACAAATATCAATGTAATATAAAATACTCATATATAAATTTGGGAATATCAAATAAAATAATACAATGGTTCAAAAAAGTTCATAGTCATACTTGTGTTGGATCAACAGTTGTAAATGGAAGAGCGTCTTGCATAAGAGAAGAAGTCATGCATCCCATAGGTCCATACAAAACATAGAAAGTAGGTAAAACGGCAAACTCATCGGAATTTTCATACAAGTAACGCATATCAGTTGGTTCTTGAACTGTAGCTCCAACTGAAATATAAAACCCCCCCGATTAGTTTATGTAAGTTAACATGAATATATTATAGGTATATTCAGTCTGTTTAACGTACCTCCGAGTGCGTACAATATAGTATCGCGAAAATTATAATCATTCCTCATAACATGGTCTACCTGTGAACACATTACCAAATAGAATAAAAATAAGTTCTATGATCAACAAAGAAGATTTTACAGAGTGTGACTTACGTTATTTGAAGGAGCGCTATTTTTCATACTCTCAAGAAAACCAAACAGTTCACCTGTTGCTTCCTGAATAGAGATTCCAAGAGATAAGAAATCATCAAGTTAAATATAGACAGATGTACCACATTCTTTTACCTGGACCGAATTAAATCGCTTTGCTGAAGTCATGTCTGTTATTTTCGACCAATTATCTCGCACATTTTCTGGTGTAACGTCGTCTGATAAATTTTGCCGCAAAACGCTACCCGAAGAGCGGATTATATGACCTATAATTCAAACATGTCATCCTTTATATCTATTTTTGCATTATTTAACAAAAAATAATAATATAAAGTAAATGTAAGAATATTTATTCTATATCTTTTTTTCTTATAATATAAAATAAATTCGTACATATTTCAAACATTCAATAATAAATTTTAAAACTGATTATATATTTATTCGTAAGAAAATTTAATTTCTTTAACAAAAGTTAATAGCTGTAGAAACTACTAAACACCTTTAATAATTAATACTCACATTTGCCAGCCCAACCTAATGCTGCTTCAATTATTGAGCCATTTTCTGTACAATTTTCGTGGCACAACCAAAAAACAACGGGTGCTATCAACTCAGGCTTCAATTGCTCAAAGAAATCTGCGAAAAATATCATGTAAATTGATTTTATGAAGATAATTAAAAAATAGGTATCACCGACAACTCACCCGGCGGAATAATATCTTCAGTTAAACGCGAACCAGCTGTGGGTATTATGACGTTGCTGTAAATATTTTTCCTTGAGCCTTCAATGGCCAACGTGTTAGCTAATCCTATGAGACCAAGTTTTGCAGAGCTGTAATTGGATTGGCCAAAGTTTCCATACACACCGCTGTTGCTTGACGTAAAAATTACACGGCCGTAATTCTGTTTGATAAAATATGGCCATGCTGCTCGCGTCGTTTTCATTGCACCTTTCAGATGGACGTTATGTATGATGTCTAAAACAAATATGTGGACGTGTACAGATGTACGCGGAAAGTTCTAAAAATCACGATATAAACACAAGAAAATTGCTAATATTATATTTTATCCTGTATACATACCCCATTGAGCATCCGTCATCTTTGCGAATGACACATCGCGCAGAATACCGGCATTATTAACTACTACATCAATGCGGCCGAATGTGTTAATTGCAGTTTCAATGATTTTCGCGCCGTCCAGCACAGAATCATAATTCGCGACAGCTTTACCTCCTAAAGATTATTATTTGCTTGTCAATTAATTATTCCAGAAAATAATATAATGCATACAGAGATAGTTAAATATGAGATATAAATTTTAAATATTATACAAATAAGTTAAATAATTATACAAAGAGGAAAATTTCAGAAATGTATATACACAATTTTGTAAAAACACTTTAGAAAAACACAAAAATTACACAGAAAATGATGTATTATATATTGGGTTAGAACAAAAGTTTGTAATTGTACGCATATGGTTAAATAAATGTATGCACAAATATCTAAACATAGTCTTTGAATTTTACTTAAAAGACAATCTTATGTTCTAACTCAAATTTTATGATTCATGTATTTATTTTAAAATACTATCATTTTTTTTCAGATAACATAATACATGTTTATTTAAGCATATAATTTACAAGAAAATGATGGTAAGCAGAACAATGTTTTCTTATATATACAATGATATATACAAGATATGTGTATATGTGTGTATGTATACTAGATATTTCTTGTGGTTCTATCTATACATACATTAGTATATATTAGAATACTGCATATATTAGAATTATTCAAATTTTTTGCACTTATTTTACATTTACATATAAAATAATTATAAACAGCTTATAAAACAGCTATATATTAATCACTAATAAAAAAATTTGATTAGTAAAAAAAATAAATTCTGATTATTCTGGACAAAAAACATTATTTCATCTTTTTGTCAAGAAAATTAAAAGATCATTAAAATCATATTACAAGCTTTTTTTATTAAACACATTACACATCTTACAAATTACCATTTCGTCGAATTTCCTGGACCACAGTGTCTGCACTTTTGGTATTGCTTCCATCTCCATGTCTGCTACTTCCTAAATCATTTACAACAACACTAGCACCTTTGGATGCAAACAACAATGCATAGGTACGTCCCAATCCTAGAAATTACATGAATATTACATATTATCTTCCATAAAAAAAGATATAGACAGTTATGTAGACTCGCAACTAATTGAACACTATTTTCGTATTTAAAATACAAGTATTTATTTAGTTTTTCTTTACTAAGTAACTAATTGAAAAAAAATATTGGATATTGCTTTACCACAAAAAAAAACTTTTTAGTACAAAAGGATTTTATTTTTATTACGTAAATAATTCCAACCTTTAATTTATATTTTACATGAAAATAATCGTAAAATAAGGAATATTAATAATAAATCGTTAAGGAATATAATAATAAATTATTATAAAATCTAATCAAACGAGCATATGGTGCTAGTTGAAAAAATGTGATACGCGTAAAAATGCTTAAAAAATAAAAAGATTATTTACCTGCACCTGCTCCTGTTACCACAACCACACGGCCGTCAAATCGTAGTTCCTGCATCTTTTTGCGCACGAAGGATACTAGCCGTAATTGTCGTAGGTAGACACTCCGAGTGATTTGTGCAGACGTAATACACGTATCAACTTACGCGCTTCCGAAAGAAAACTGAACTGAACTGAACAACCGAAAAAAAACACTCGTAATGATGAGGCAGAATAACTCATTCGCGTTTAAAGTCCACCAGTAATCTTCCTTCCTTCCTAATAGCCAATGGATTACTGCCTTCTTCGAAGGCAAAGTAACCAGTAATCTGCAGTAATTTCATTACCAATGCACGAACCACACACACATATACACACACACACACATTCAAGATTCATACCGCGGTCATTTATCAATCAAAAAGGTACCTTTTCATTTGACGTTTGATGTTTCGACCAATCACGTGACTACATGTGAGCCAGCGTCAATCAGAAAGAAGTTCAAATTTTTCAACTTCAAAGCTTTGACACTTTTGGAAAATTTGAATTTTTTAAACTTTTTAAAGTACCAATTAGGCAGATTATTATTGAGATAATATTTTATATAACTGAATAATCAAATAATTTTTGTATACGAAAGTGGTAGATTAGCCAATAGAATTATCCGATGGTATTCTCCCATTGGCTATTTTACTACTTTTCGAGTTAATCACATGTTTTCAAGAATACGGCTAAAGATAAATTGACAATAAATTCTGAAAATGTAAGATAATTTATCGAATTGACCAACCGCAAGTTAGTTAGCTGAATTGTTTGAATGCAATTGATAAATTCCCTTTTTGTCCAAGATTTAGGACCAATTTCAAGCATCATAAGGTTTGTTCGTGTTGCTTGAAATCCTCAAACATTTTTGCAGTTTAAACAAAAAGATAAATGTATAGCGTAGGAAAGAATTTATGCTGAATATTCATTGATCCAGCGATCTTATGATGTGCTTATGCATTTCATGTGCGATAGGCTTAAAGCGTTGGCATCGGCGCGACAGGATTTGCTCGATGAGCTTAGGAACGCACCACTGAACTGAAGCTCCCAACCCAAACTCCGAAGCTGTAATGTAAAAAAATGAGTGAGAATTCCGCATAAAGGTGCAAATTCCATGGATCAGCCGGACGGTCGGTCGTTATCGAATTGGATGCCACGCAAATATTTCGCCACGATTGCTCGCTTTCGCAATATCTCCATATTGTGCCACGATGCACATGACCCCTTTCGCTGCCCCTCCTTTCCTTTTTCCATCCTAATCTCCCCCTCCCCCACTTTTTAACGCACGTCGAGCACTTCACTTCCACGTTTTATCTAGCTTCTGTTATCCGTAAATTTCTGTTCTCCCTTTCGAGGAACGCGATTTATCCATTTATCTCAGATATGTCAATTCTTCACGATTTTAGTCTCTGTTGGAGGGACGATCGAACTAAATTTCTATCAAAATGATGCAAAACCGAAGGAGTCGAAGCAGTTTTTTCCTCGATCGACTTCGTCTACCATTATCGCTATCTGGCGATCACCTTTCTACGCCTATGTATGACCCCGATGTTCCATCATAATAGATAATTACGAGGCGAGAGAGGAGATACCTCGGATATAGGGTGAGATGCTTGAAATTATCACCTTGATTACATCAATATTACCTATCAAGAAAAATGGGTCGTGCAAAAGTCGCGGCGTCGTTTCGTCGAAAGCCGGATATATTGTAGTATAGACATATTTCATTCTAGGTGCATCTATTCCCAGCAATGTTTGTTCAAATAAGATATCAAGGCGATTATCGAGGAAGAAAATGAGAATACCTTCGAATAAAATCAATACAAAATGCATCGTTATGGTTACTAGATCCTATTAAAGGACGTTTGTGCACGCGTGGGATGCCTAGAAAGATCGATTTATGCAAATTGTGTAGTTCGATCTGAAAAATTCTGTCGAGAATGAAGACTACGCCGAATATACGAAATGTCGAATGGGAAATTCATGGATTTTTGTATGCACTCGACCCGTTTCGCTCCGTAGGTAGTAAAATATCGACGTAAATCAGGCTGGCAATTTCGAGCGCCTTACCCCGTATATACTGGTCGGTATAACACTCATCGGCGTGAACGCTGGTGGGCAGGAATTTCACAGATGCTACAAGTTTTCCTCATTGACATCCGATATGGATGAGTCATCAGAGAGCACCGTTGGCGTTTAAAACGTGTAGCTGAGATACGCGCGCGGTACATACGATCGTATTATGCGCGATATATCTTGATATAAGCGAGTTTAACGCTTAAATTCGTATGATCGCTTCTCCGTTATTCGACATGACGGAGCATATGTACACGCGGCGCTAAATACGTGTGGCGCGATGCATGACGAGCTCGAAATTCTCGATATCATTTAGTCAAATCCGCGCAACGTGGTTGATGCTCTCTCATACGCCTGCCACACGTAGCACGCGCAGCGTAATGCAACGCAACGCAGAAGTCGCAGAACGCAGCGCGCAGCAAGCAACAGCAGTGAACAGCAGGAAGCGGGAAGTGTGGAAGAGAGTCAAGAGAGCCATCCGCGCGTTTGTGTTCGTGCGCCGCCGTTGCGCGTCGAGCAGCGCCAAGCGCACCGAGTGTGGCACCGAGGACAAACTGAGACGCGCGAAGACGGCCGAAAGCGTTGTCGGAGAGGGGAACGTAGGAGGGAGGTACGGAGGGAGGGTCGGAGGGAGGGTGAGTGAATGAGTGAGTGAGAGAGCCGAGAGTGGCGAGAGAGAGTACGGTTTGGTACTTGGTTAAGGGGCAAGGGGCGACGGCAGGTTTTCGGTGGGTTTTTGCGAGGCGAGAAGTGAGGGGAGAGGGCGCTCGAGCGGACTCGGTGATCTCCGGTCGACCACTCGCGTCCACTCGCGTCGCTAGTGGCGCTCAGTGGCGCTTCGGCGCTCGACAGCGCTTGGTGGGGG
>QKQZ01026321.1:0-21666 GCA_003595255.1 Solenopsis fugax
AAAAAGATACGCGTCGCAATTTTCCGCACCGCTAAAACTACCATATAACAGCTCGCCGGCGTTCGATTGTTCGGCTACTCCTATCGGGATGGTAGCGAGGAAGTGTTACGCACGCGGTTGATACGCGGCGTAATTTGGCACATTAAAACACGTCGTTAAATTAGCCCCGCCTCCTAATCAATACCCGTAAACAAGTGAGTTTCCGTTCCGGGGCATTATTGCCTTCCGCTCGACGTTCGGTTGAAACCACAATTGTCTGGATATTTCATCGTAAAGCGACAGAGACGCCCCGCCGCAAAAGTGTCTCAAAGGTGCCTCGGTTACAGAAAATTGCAGCGATAATAAAAAGGGCAATCAAAACAGACTGAAATGCATAAAGCCGACTTGTCACAGGATTGGAGTAATCAATTTAGATGGGGTCTGCATTCGATTCGGTAGACAAAACAAAAGACAGAGAGAGAGAGAATAACAGTCGTATAACGCGGAAATCACACGAGTCATGAAAAAATAAAACCTAGTTCAGCACCGCAGCGTTACCGAAATGAATGCCGGGGTTTATAGCCCCGGCATGGAGGTACCCGCCAAAAATATCCGGATTCAACCAGTTTCGATCCCCTCGCCTCGCCACGCCGCCTTCCGCTGCCCGCTCCTGCGATTCTCAGCGCTCTGGGGGAGAGCGTGCGCTTTTTCGCCTCCACACACCCGGTGGTCGTGCCGTACGGCCGCGGCGGGTGTCTACCTTCTTCGCCGCGCTGCCGGCTGCGTTTCTGCGCGTCCGAACGCACAGGGCGCGGTGTTAAGTTTCGCGGTCGCCGAGGTCGGCGGCTTTTTGTTCCGCCTAATCCGAGCGCGTCATTCCCACGAAATCCGCGACGCGCTCCCTCAAATGTCCTCATCTCGCCCATTTCGATTACGCGTACCCGCAGTGTCCTCCTCTCCCAGCGACGTGCAACTACGGTAAATAGAGAACGGGTTCTCTGTACCGAGACGGACTTTCGCATCTGATACATCGGAGACTGTGGGGCGAAATGGTGCCGCACAGAAAGTTAATTGCGGTTTTAATCGAAATCTGGCTTGTACACTGAGAAAAAGATACTTAAAATTTACTTGCGGGATATAATGTTTATTTCGCTGAAAAAAAATCTTTATTTAAATACGGCGAAATAAAATTTTATTCCTAGCAAATAAACCGTCCAATATGAAAAATGAGATGAGTATTTCGCAGAAATGTATATATTCCGTCACCATAGTTCAATTTTATAACTAATAAATATCGAAGAAACCGTTATAAGTAACATTTGCTTCTAAATATTTCGATTTTTTTCTCAGTCAGTGTAACGCGTAATTCGGGCTTTTTTTATCTCGGACTGACCCTGGGATTTTGTAACTCTTAACGATAGTATCGGTGTCATGTTACATTATCGTTGCACACTTTTTCATCTGTACAATATCTACGCAACGATAATATAACGATATTGTTGATAAAAGTTACAGAATCCCGCTACAAATTCAATTAAGATCAATTTTCGTAAACGCATTTTTAATTACAAATACGTTGTAAATGAAATAAGTACTATCAATCTCTGAATCATATTTCATATCTTTTAACTCTATACTGAGAAAAAAATCGAAATATTCAGAAGCGAATGTATCATTTCCTTGGTTTTTTGTTATAAAAAAATTTGATTGTGATGACAAAATGTACATTTCTGTGAAACATATTTTATTTATCTTATCAATTGATTTATTTGCTAGAAATAAAATTTTAATTTGCCGATTTTAAGATTTATTTCAATGAAATATCCCGCAAATAAATTTTTAAGTATCTTTTTATCAATGTGAGGGTAAGTATTGCATATGTTTACAACATTCATTTTTCAATGTGTTCCCACACAAATCAGTACATTCAAGATCTGCACAATTTAGTTACACTTACACTTAGAAATAGGTATTTAAAAATTTATTTGTGGGACATAAATTTATTTCATTGAAATAAATTTTTATTCAAATAGAGCGACATAAAATGTTATTCCTAGCAAATAAACTAAACCAATTAATAAGAAAACGATTGTGAGATATATTTTACAGATGTATATTTCGTCATCACATTCAAATTTTTTTATAACTAATAATTATCAAAGCATCACAGATAACATTTACTTCTGAATGTTTTGACCTTTTTTTTCTCAGTGTAAGAACTGAAAATGGAGCATTGATGTGTATCATTGAACATTGAAATGTAATGCAGCTTTTTACCGTCAAAAGGCTATGCGTCAAAAAAAATTAAATAGATTGTTTATTTAAAAGAAATTTTTTTTAACAAGATGATGCCGTCCGTAGAAGGTAATAAGTGTTTTAAAAAGAATTATTACGACTATATTAAAATAATTATACAAAATTCAAGTATATAGAAACTGCAACACTGAAATACAACTGCAGCGGGTATGTCGACAAGCACCACGCAACATGAGCTAGAGTACTATATATCACACTGTTAAATGCATAAAGGCAAGGCTATCAGAATTCACTCAGTTAAGCGAACAACGTAAACGCTGTACAAAAATTACACAAAAACTATGCACTCGAAACTACGCGTGCATTTTACCGACAAACCACGAATTCGACCGATTATTTTGCATTGACCATACAATCAAATCGAAAAGAGATGAATCCGATTCACAGACGCGGTGGAAAAAAAATTGCACATGCATGCACGCGCAAAGTCAGAGACAGAGGACCAATTCGTATCTCGCAAACAGCATTTATTTCGCCGCGATTTATTCGCCGCGAGTCTCTCTCTCTCTCTCTCTCTCTCTCTCTCTCTCTCTCTCTCTCTCTCTCTCCATGCGCAGTCGTCAAGCGAAACAGTCTGTTTGATTAAAAGCTATGATCGTTGGCGGTTTGTGTGTCAGCGACCAATGTTCGAAGGGACCTGTGACGCGGGAAAAATATTTGCGCGAGCGGGAGAAACTGCCGTTGCGTTTGAATATTACGTCAAACGGCGCACCGCGAATATTTTCGCCTGCTCTTCGCCGCCGATTCCCAAATGCACTCCCCACAAAAATTCCAGCGAAAGCCAGCAACGTTTCCACCTATAAGAAAGCCTATGAAAGTCGATGAGCGAAACTCCTCAAATGTTGACCGCAACAGCGGCGACGGACAGTGGCTTCTGTCAAATGTGTCATTCTCATGCATTATGTTCGTGATGTGTTCAGGGATAGGATCGTGTTACCAATACACTGTTAGAAATGTTCGAAAAATTCTATCAGATTTAAGTTACTAAAGTAACTTAATTTTACAAAATTATTGGATGAAAACGAAATTTAGTAACATTTAAAGCAAATTTACTGAATTTCTCTTAAAATTACGATACTCTATTTTAGATTTACAAACGGTTTCTTAAAATTACTAAATGGTAACGGAAATTTAAGATATCGTGATTGGATGAAGTGTACTCTGCGCAGCTTTTGTCCCGCGTACAACTTGGCGACCGGTAGGAAGACATAATCCTTTCCCAGACAGCACACATGTCCAAAATCGAGACATATGTAAGATGATTTAAAGACATCTTAAAGAAATCTTTCATCACAATATAACTCAAAGATCTTTAACATTGTCTTTAAAACGTCTAATGACCCGATTTTGGACATGTGTGCTGTCTGGGAAAGGGTTATGTTTTCCTACCGGTTGCCGGTTGTTGTCTGCAAAGAAAAAAAATGACTATCAATTCATTGTTTCATATATAAGTAAGAATATAAAATCTTCACGGAAGAATTTGATAATCTCGATCAGACATAATTTGCTTACATGAAGAAACAAAATTTCTTTATGTTAGCAAATTATGACTCTTTGAGATTATAAATACTTCCAAGGAGATTTATATTCTTGCTTATATATGAAACAATAAATTGTTGATTTGATACTAATTTTTTTTCTGTGTGGGTTGCATCAATCTCACGATGGTGAAAAGTGGAAACAATGATACAGTGCACATAAACATAAAACGTGTGATTATTATTTAGAATTTTACTGTTTCTGAAACTTTCATTCTTATTTAGTAAATTTCAGAAACGGTAACTGCATAAAGCTTTAGTCACACATGTTTGAAGCTTCCTACAGAAATTTCTAACGTAACATGCAGGTCAGCAGCAATGACGACGAGGAAAGAAATCCTCGCTTCGCGGAGGGAAGAACGACCGGAGAGTGCGAGAACCGAGTGTCCTCTTTTTTGGCGGTTCTACATCGGAGGAACCACCACCGGCGTAAAGCGCGTGAGATGAACTGAGCGAGCAAAGATTAGAGAGAGGGTTGACGCGTATATAATGGCAAGGAGAAAAATGAATATGAGCTGGACAAAAAACGGCGGAGGTGTAGGTGCGGGGATATTGTAAATTGTTCGCTTAAATCACCGAGGAGAAGCGAACGGTAGACGTTGAAGTATTCGGGCATACATCGTGTACCTTCTCTCCGGGGCGGTGTGCCGTAGACGGAGAACGTAGGGATACACCTAACGTTGAATAAATCAAGTTAGAGTTACTCGCACGAGGGAGGCAGGACTCTCGCGCCGGCAAAGGGAAACGATCGCCTGCAATTAATATCACGGCAGATATGCGGTTAGCCGGACTGTGCAATTAACGGAACGTGCCAAGTGAATTTGAAATTCAGATCGTGCGCGGAGCGTGCGTAATATCCGTTTGCAATAATCGTGCGACACTCTGTTACAACTATTGGCGTAAGATGCCAAGATGCGCGTAGATGCGCTTGGATGAGCTTCCGTGTCAACCAGTCGATATCCGCAATAACCGACCGGCTCTAATTTCAATCGGCAGCGCGTGTGTCGTCCGCGTAACTTAACGGAATGTCGAATAATCGAATATGCAACGAGGCATCGCGCGGCGTCCTAATCGAAAACGAAAATTGCGATGTCTATTTAGGTAGAAGGGTTTACCTTACGGTACAGGACCGATAACAATAGCGATAATCGAAGAGAAGAAGAGAATGAAGACGAGGATACCCAATGTACATATCCATATCAATTTGTCATCACGTTATTACTTTTCTTTAGCGTGTCTGTAGGCGGAACAATCATCGCCGATAAACATGTACGATAAATATTATGCTGAGTAGAGAGAAAGAGAAGAGACAGAGAGAGAGAGAGAGAGACAGAGAGTGAACAGGAAGGTCCGTACCAGATATAATATCGATCGATACGACCGTTTACTCAAAATACAAATCAGAGATTCGATTCGATATAATTGCCGTGATTGCGATTTTCAAAACGGAAACGCGCCCGTTAAGCATCTTTAAAGGATGAGTAAGATAATTTTTAAAATCTTACAGCTTTTCTTTAAGCAAGATTCATTAAAACTTCTTGTATTCTTTGCCTCAAAATATGATATTGTTTTGGAGCCACTATGTTTTGACTTCCCGTTTTCTACAGTAATGTAAACAATATTTAAAAATTGACAAATCATCTAAATATTTGTTATAAAAGGTTTCACTGAATTCAAAATTGATATTAAAATTTTGAAATTCAAAGTGCAACAAATTCAATATAGCGGCTTGATAATCGGAAAAATAAATTTATACATTTCTGTTATGTATTTGTTTGCTTATGTATATAAGTTTTATTTGCTAACGACTAAGTTACAAGTTCGCGGATATTCGGAGTATCTCTCGATTGCGCTTCTCGTGGTCGACAACAACCGATCCCTCGTTCTCACGCCCTGCTCCGATTCGCTTAAGCAGCCCCGCACGCACCATCCGCGTGGATTACCTTCGCGGCTCACGTGCTCTCGCTACCTTTCCTATTCCTACTTAACTTTAGCGTAATATATATCAATTTCTTTATACGATATCTTTGTCTATTAGTAGCTATTTTGAAATATGAAAATTCTTATTCTAAATCTTGTTTTAAACAATTCTATAACTTTAAGAAAAAAATTGAGTTCAAAAATTTTTTCTAATACTAAAGCATATAGCTTAATGCAGCCCAAGAGTTTGAGTATTCGTACATACTCACAAAGAAATAAAAGCTAATGTAATTAGCCCAATTTGTAATGAATAAATCAAAAGTATACATAATATGGATTGAGAATGATAAATTAAAATCGATAAGGCAAATAAAATGTCTATAGCTTTATTGCTTGTGTGTTGTGTATACACACCTTATGCTTATTAATATACATATAAAGATTAGGCGTAATTTAAGTTTTTATTTACGAGTATGTGTAGTTAGCAGTAGTTATCAAACGGTTAATTTCAGTATTAAGAGTCCGTAAAACAACGATAAAAGTAGGCATAGACATTACAATATGCTTATAATAACATAAAATAGAATAGCACCATTGTATTGACGTTCTCGTCCTGTAAAGGTTAAAGAAGTTCTCTAATTCTTCTCACATAATGTAAAAACTTGATCAAATTTTAAGAATAAGTTTGTGATTAATGTACAGACATTCTTGAAATTTGTCAAATTTTTTGACCGTATAGTTTTCTTTAAATAACTTTCTAAAATAGCAATTGAGTTTTATGGAAAGTTTTAATTCTGCTACTGCAGTGGGTAAATTTTCAAGTGTTAATTCAAGTTTAGTACAATTTTCGTTATTAAAATTTTAAGTTTAAATAACATTTAATAAGATTTTGCTTACATTAAAATAGTGGTAGTTCAGTTATGCTAATATTTTGTAATCTGTAAAGCAGAAAAAAATGTAAAAAAATTTTCTTAATTTTGTATGTAAATTTTTACGTAGTTAATGTAATAAAAATATAAGTAGCACCTTAAAGTTAGGTAATTTTTAAACGCAAACAAAATATAAAAATTTACAGAGTATATATTCATAGAAAATAATAAAATTCAAAGAACATTTTGATTTATAAAAATAAAGAGTTACATCGTATTATTTTCATATAACAGAATAAAATGTTTGTGAATTATATAATTTTCTTTAAATATGTAACGTTATACTAGTGGCAAAGTCACTTGTCACTACATTAAAATCATTTATTACAATTTTTTTCAATTTTTTTTCCACGCCAGAATTTATCAATAAAGAAATTTTCAATATTATAAATAAGAAATTATCATTTTTATTGCTTAAATTTTGTTCATCATTTATTATCTTGAAGATGGTAATGCCAAATGCTTCTGTATTGACCGATATACGTACATATAAAGTCACGTAACTGCACTTTTTTAAAATTTAAAACAGGAAGAAACTCCTCCTTAAACTATACCGATTTTTTACTCGAAAATCCCTCCTCAATGTAAAACGCGATTACGTATGTATAAAATTTCCAGGTATCCCGGGATGAGGTGACGACATCGCTTGAAGTCGTGATTTATGATATCAAGAATTTCTTATAGCGCGACCCAACGTGCACGTTCCTAGCCTCTTTTCGCGCGCGTATACACACGCGCAACCTCGTTTCAAGAGGATGCATTTCGAGACGACAG
The DNA here is from genome assembly GCA_003595255.1 of Solenopsis fugax. Classification (NCBI taxonomy): domain Eukaryota; kingdom Metazoa; phylum Arthropoda; class Insecta; order Hymenoptera; family Formicidae; genus Solenopsis; species Solenopsis fugax. The sequence continues at coordinate 7,457 of QKQZ01026321.1, forward strand.
TGGCACCGTAACACCGCAAAAAAAAATCGCGTAGCGTCTGTAGATTTCCGAGCAGTTCCCCGTGCGATAAAAATTTACTGCGGACAGAGAGAGACTCCGGATAAAATTCGGAAAGATCCGCTATCCGAGGGAACGTCGAAGCGCGCGTGTCCCATCAAGCGCGGTGATAGTAAAGAACCACCACGCGCGCTCGTTGAGCGATTTGCAATTTACCGGCGAAAGGAGAGAAATTTTACGCGCGTTCAGAGAAGATAGTAAGAGTCGAGATGGGACGAGCTCTCGCGCGTAAACGCGAATGATTCGGCCGATACACCGTGCCGAATGCGCCGGGCGAATGTAAATAAATCAGATTCGATGCAGCAGATTCTGGCCGATCGCGCGCGGAAAAAGCGGGAGAAACGCGCGAAACGATCGGGGAGATCCGTCAAGCATCGAGCGCGCGGTGCGAAGAAAAAAAAAGTATCCCGATTTTCGCGCGCGAGCCGATTGGTCCAGTTTATCCGACCGCGGGATGAAAAGTTTGACTCTGCGATATTTCCGTCGCGCGGATTTAAATACCGCGAATACCGACCGTTTATTCGCTCTTTGAAAATGCGGACTGCCAACGCCGAGCGCCGCGCCGTCGAACTCGTCCCGTTGTGGTGATGTACGATCGGCGCGCGATCGGCGGGCGTACATAAAAATCCGGGGGAGAAATTGCGGGGGACAAACGAGCTAACAAAACGGGCGTGTCTCTTTAAAACGTGTGAGCCGCGAAAAATCTAAACTCCGATAAAACATCGTTCTCGAAGAGATTTATTTCCGTTAGACCGTCGGAAAAGGTAGAAAAAAAAAAGAGAGAGAAAGAGAGAGAAGACTCGCTTGACGGTTTTCGATGCCTAGAGAGAGAATCGCTTGTCAGCGGAAAAACCTCCCTAAAAATATCTCCTCGCGGTGCTTTGCATAATATCGAAGAGCGTTTTCTTGAAATCATTTCTTGCTCCGAATACCGTGCAGCGATACATCAAAAATTCATGAAAGTCGAAAAGAGACGCTCCCTCGTTCCCGCTCGCGTCTCCTAAGGGGACAAACCACTACACATACCGAGGGAAACCACTTTCGTGGGTAAACGCGAAAGCACACGAGAGATACGTCGCGACGCGATGCGATGCGACGCGGCGCGCTACCAACTCGTGCGTTTCTAGCAGGAATAGGCGTGCTAACCGACAATCTGTTATGCGAGCGTAACTCGGACAAACATCGTGATCCGAGATCTCCGCATCAAAAGTTATGACCTTACGGCTGTGCTTTTTCGTGATAGAATGACCGCGGTCACGCCCACCGCTGTAAACTTTCTCACGCCCGTGTGTGCTATCGAGTCTTCACCGTCGTTTGGTTAAAGAAAAATTAACTCCAAGTAGGTCAAAGAGAGTTCGCCATTTTGAAAATGATGCTAATGATTTCGTAGCATGCATTAGTCATCGACATAATGTTGCAGAATTTTGCCGTACGAGTTTTCGGGAAAATATCCGATATGCCGACGATTTAGCTCAAATGTTGCTCATATTTTTCTCACGTTAACTACTAAATGATAATTCAACCACATAATTAAAATTCTTTTGTACATTTTTTATTTTTTTTAGGTCTACTTTGTAAATGGTGAAAATAATTTTTATAAAAAAAAAAAAAACAATCTTGTTTTGAAGAATATCGTTATTTTCGAAATATTAAATATTGAAATAATGGTATCTTTTAAGTTTATGTAATTAGCTTAAAAATTAAGTTAATTACATAGCATTAAACAGACATAACTTGTTTACATAAAGAAATTTTGTGTAGTTTTATCGAAAAAAAATATATATTTTTATTATTCAATAATAATTTTCATGAATTGAAAGGCAATAATATCGGATAGGAAAAACAATATCTTCAAACTAAAAATTATAATTTTTACTGCTATCAAAATTAATAATCAGATTGTGTTTTTTAGACTATTATACTCTATTGAAATAAAAAATATAATATTTACTAAAATTTAAGATTTTCAATTCTTGGAAGAAGATTCAATTATATGTAAGCAAGATTACATCATATAAATATAATTTTTTGATATATAAAATTGCAAAATAAAAGATTAAAACAAATTAAATATTCTTTATGATAACATATTCTATATTGTGTATTCAATTTAATCTGACGTTGGATACACTTTTTTTCTGTGCACAAAGAATAGAAATCAAATTAAAACTAATATGTTCCATTTAATCATTATTTCATGTATATGCAACAATATAAAATCATTTTTACAGAATTTAATGATCTTAAATTTCAAGCAAAATATTTTATTTTTATTTTAATAATATAATAGTTATCTAAAGAGCACAATATGAGATTGTTTAATAACAATAATATAAAAAAATTCTAATTTTTTAAAGATATTGTTATATTTCCTATTGTTACTATTACATTCAACTCTCATAAAAATTACTATTGAATAATGAAAATATATTTTTCTTGATAAAACTGTATAAAATTTCTTCACGTCAGCAAATTATCAATTATCAATTTAACACTATTTAATGCTCTCATTTCAATATTTATGTTTCAAAAATAATGATGGTATAAAACAAGAATATTTTTTTTATGTGTAGATTGTTAAAATGACTAAAAGTTACACTATTTTAATGCAAAATATTTAATTAAATTTTAAACTATTAAAATTTTATTAACAAAAACTACACTGAACTTAAATTAACGGTTGAGTGAAAATTTACTCATAGTAAGATTCCAGTTAATTCTCTGACTCTACAACGAAAAAAGTTGTGTACACTAACAATATACAAACATATACTTTATTTCGCAATTCTCGTTGAGCATGACAAACAATTTGCAGCTTCACATAATACCTCTTTGGTGTTGATTGACGCGGATTGTTTTGTGTGGTTGGCATTTACCGCAAATACATATGTTTTTATATGATCGTTATCCCGATTAATCTCTTTACGTTTTATATTTTAGATGTCCTGCAATATTCGATCGACGCTACAAGCGAAGTAGCAAGTGCAAGCTGCTGCATCGTAACGTTCTTATTTTACAAAGAAGCAATTTTTAATAAGTAAGCCAGTAGAAGTTTCCTGTCGAGTTGGACGTAGAATCAAAGAGGTTGAAAGGCTTTCCGAGGTCTCGCGCTCGCTTCTTTTAATACGAGCTTAGTGGAGTACGTGCTTTAATATGAAACAAAGGCAGAGAGAGAGAGGCGATCAAAGGAAGCACTTAACGTCAGGTCGACTGAATAGTTACGACCGCGGACAATAATATCATAGCGGTATCCATTCCGATAAAATTCCACGCTAAATATATCGGCGGCAAACTTCGTTTTATACTTCAAAAGAGTGCATTTAGAATTTGGCATCTCCTGACAGCGAATATTTTCCTGCGCATATATATATAATTGCATAACGAAATCTTTTAGACTAGAAAATAATTAAATTACAAAGGCTAATTCAATCTTCGTCGGGAGATAGTCGCAATTCCTTTATTCACTTGCGCTTTCGCCTTGTAACTGTGCCCGTTAGAAGCTCCTCGAAAACTAGCCGACGTGCGACGACGGTTTTTCAGCGGAAAGGCTAAGATAAATGGACATTTTTGCGGTAACCCTACTAAGAGCAGAAGCAATAATTGTCTGTTATGTGCCTCCGAAAAGAACGCCGTTGGCCGGCCAGTAGAAAGAGAAAAATTAATTTTTACGACTGCCTCCGGACCACAGGCGAGAACTCACACATGTCAGCACCTGGCAGAACGACCTCGTGATAGACCGCAATCGTAATAAGCGCGGCGAACACGGCGGCACTCGACTATATTATAAATTTTTAACGCTTGCTCTTTTTTTCTGAAACTTCATGCGATGTACGAGCGTGTGCGTTTCGCCGCAGGCTCCATGGCTTTCGTTTTTATTACGAGTGCGTGAGAGTGGAATCTTTACAACAAACGTGAGCGAAGACTGAGAACTAGGCTACATCAAGAAAGTGGTGTTCAAAATTTAATAAAAAAACAGGCTAAGAATTATCTCTCTCTCTCTGTTTGCCATTTATTTCTCTCATACGTAATTTCTATTAGATAATGGCATAAACTTCACTACAATAGCAATTCTGAATGGCGCTGCCATTTCTGTTTCAACATAGAAGTACAGAAAATTCATTCCTCCAAGTAACATACGCGAGTAATTATTTCTAATTATTAAACCATTATTCTGTTGTTACTTTCTAGTGATACGCATGTAAAATTGCAACATATGAAATTACAACACATGAAGAGTTTGTTTTTCTTTCTTTTTGTTTTTGCCCTTTCCTGTATTTCTTTTCCGACGCGAAAATAAGGCTTTCGCTGAAATGCATAATAATTTCGCCCGATGCAGATCTGAAAACAATTATGTTGGACTATCAAAATGATGTAAAACGTTCAAGCGTAATACTAACGTTGCCCAAAATTTTAATTCTACACGGAAAGAACAATTTTGCTGAAATACAGATCTGAAACTAATTATGTTAGACTATTTCAAAAATTGTATTAAATGTTTAACTTGGTTGCTAGAATGTCAAAATTGTTTGCAGCAACATTGTCGCTTGAGCGTTCTACATAATTATTTTGATGGCTTAACGTAAAATTATTTTCTGATCTATAACTTGTTAAATTTTTAGATGCTGCAATTATTTTGATAGTCCAACATAATTATTTTCAAATCTGATTAAATTTTTATATACTTTCGCAAGAAAGTTTTATTTCTGTACAAGAAAAGAAATGTAATAAAAAAACCAAGAATAAAAAGAAAAAAGGGAAAAAATTGTAATTTTATATATTGCAAAATTGTACACTTACAACGCTAGAAAATAATAACAAAGAAATTAATTAATTATTAAAAATAATTACTCGGAGCAAGTAAAGCCAAAGAGTTTAATAAATTAATCAACTGTATACACTATTTTATAAGAAAATTCTGTATACTGTGGGATTACATTCTAAGATAAAATCAATTTCATTCACTTATAGATTCTTATAGATTTATAGACACACTTTCTTCCTCTTTCCCCATCTATTAAAACCGTGTAGAGTTAAAATTACCGGCCGCTTTTCATAAATAAAGTTTGGTTACACGACTTATTCATTGTTATCTGTCAAACGTTAGCTGATCGCCACTATCGATTATTGGCCCGTCGCTTCCTTCGACGAAGTTTAAGTCTATAGATGCTCGCGTCGATCCAATACTCTGAAAGTTATAAAGTGCTCATTTTTCTGCGGGCGAAACTTTCCAAAGTTCAGCGGGCAAAGTGAAACGACGATCCCCGATGTTCTTCTCACGCGAACAATCCCCGAAACGGCTGTCTCCGTCTTGTCGTTACGCTCTTACGTTCGATCTCGATAGCAGGGAACAAAGTTGGAAAATCTCTCCGATGACGACGGGGGCGACGCTGATAAGGCGCGCTGTTAATAACGGCGCTATTAGCCTCTCTCCGCGCGGAGAAATGATGCAGCTGCTTCAAGCCGAAGGTTGAGATCAGTGGCGCGAAAGAAAGTACGTTAAGCGCGAAAATCAATTTTCGTCGGAGCAGCGTCGTCAAGAATCTGCGCGGGCGTCTTGAAAAAGTGCCGTAATCGCCCCTTAACGATCATTGGATCACGCGAGAGAGAGCCCGATGCCGGGCGAGGTGCTCTGTTTGGTCGCGCAAAAAGATCACGGAACGCAGACTCATCGTCGGACAAAAAGATCAATCGACCGGCCGGCCGTTCGACGGCTCGTAGACGCGAATCCAAAATAACTTCGCCGATAATGCGGTAATTCCACGGCGCAGTCGAAGGAAGCGAATTAAACGATCCCGTTCGCGGCGGGAGATCCGTGGTGGAAACCGCGTTGGAACCGTATAACGGAAATTGGGTTGGAGTCCGCCGGGGATTTCAGTTCCCGTCGTACCGGCCCGCCTCGTTCCCCAATCTCTCTCTCTCTCTCTCTCTCTCTCTCTCTCTCTCTCTCTCCTCTCCTCCGCAACGATCTTATTGCGGGATCGGAGTAGACCTTAACTGGAGATATCAGTGGCAGTTTCCGAGATTTCCCTACCAAATAAAACGTATTCTCTCGAGAGTTTTCAGTATAATGCGCCCCTTTCTTCGACGCTCGTGAAGGCTGTTTCGTCCGCATGTGGCGTATCGCATTTGCGAGAGAGGAACGCACGAAAATGCGTCCTACACCGGCATCACTACCTACGTATATGTACTCTAATCTAATAATTCACGTCACGTTTTGTTGGTAAATTCGTATTTCATATATTATGCGAAGAAACTTTACTTGTTAATGCCGCGAGGGTCCAAACATTTTTTTCGGGTATGAGATGGGGCGATCACTTTACTTAGAAGCAAAAGTAAATGTTTTATTCCTAAGGAAATTTATATATATATATATATTATATATATATTCCCGGTGTATACTCGGAAACTATGAACGTCAATCACCTGCTTGCGTAGCGATTTTTCCAGAACCACTGACATACGGATGTCAAATTCGTCATAAAATGTATAGTATATCGAAACTTCGTGCGATAATTTTGGGACACTTTTTAAAAGTACGAGAAATCGCGGAGAAAACGTGGAGAATTGCGATCGCATTACGGCATATTCTTAATGCACGTTCAACATACGAACGTTTGAGCTGTCGAATATATATAAGTCATCGCAGTCGTGCGATTGCAATCATTATTTTTACAGTCGATAGCGCACGTCGGCGTTTGCATCGGATAAAGTATTTTATACGCTTGAGCGAGTCAAATCTCTTTGAAAGAAATCAAAATTGAAGCTTAAAATAGCGAGAGCGCGCGACGTTGATATGGTGTATCGAATTTAATGGTGAGCTTTGGGAAATTTTACTGACGCGTGTAGAAGAAAGTCGCCAATATCGCCATAAATCTTCTAAAGATAATCCCTTATTTGTCAAAAACTGAACATTGCATTTTATTAATACTGTATAAAAACATAATCTGCTTAGATAATTAAAAGATAAACTTATAATTTGTACATTTTCATGGCTTTTTCTATATAAAATCTGTTAAGAACAAATTCTTTATTTGAAATATCATCAGCTACTGTTATAGTAATCAGGTTATTAAAACACTCTTTCTTAAGTGTTTTGTCGAAAAATATTGTTTGGAACAATCGTGTTTTTTTTTGCAAATAATATAGTTTAATGAAACAAAACTACAAAACAATGTTTTAGCCTAAGTTATATTGTTTTTATAAAATAAAAATAAACCAAACAAATACTGAATATAAAAAATCTTTTGCCTGGGTATCTATGATTCGATTTGAAGAATTAATTATAGAATTTTTAGACAGGGTGCAGCGTAAAACCGGAACACTTATCAATAAGACTATAAGATAGGAAAAATCATTATAGGATAGAATAAAAGATACAGCATTTTAGAGATCTTTCTCTTAAATTAGTAATCTAATCTTATTTTTATATTTTCACTATATCTTGCGAAACAGCATAAGGTATTTGTATAAATCGACAATAAAGCTTCACATTAAAAGTGAAAGGTTTTTAAAAATTATCGTATATATTAACTAAATATTTTGTACAAATGATTCATGTAAAAGGAAAAAACGGAAAATGTAGCAATTTTGCGTATTAGATCGACTTTCAAGTTCATTCTGTCAGACGCTCATTTTTGCTTATCATATAAAAAACTTAATTATTGCAAAATTCGAAAAAATTTTATAAAAACTATATCATCTGATAAAACATTTTCTGCTTAATATTCATATTTCAAAAATTTTATTTTTAGTTTTAGTTTAAAAAGTACAATTGAAAAACAAAGTATATGTCAATTTGGCGATCTTTCTTTAACAACAATAATAATAATAAAATCTCTCTGATAAAGAAATATCTTATATAAAATAAATAGTTTACAGAAGATAAAAAGAAAAACAGCGAAAATTCAAAAAGCTCAGAAATCTCAAAATTATTAAATCTTCTTTAGACTTACAACGACAAAACAACCGAGATTGTCGCAAGGAAGTATAGCGCAAAGTCATGTGAAACTTTTCGCATCTCGTCCGGAAAAATCCTTCCCTCGTAACACCGAGTAAGTAAGTATCACAAGGGACTCCGGTGTGTTACACGCTACGAAGGATAAGAGAAGGCTCATGCGACAATCGCCACGCGCTGTGGCGTGCTACGAGAATACCTGGCCACTTTTATTAAATCCGGCCGGATCGCCGAAATGGCAAAAGTTCGTGACCGGTCGCGTATTTAGTTCAAAGTGATTCCATCACAGCTACGGCGACGCCAAGTTTATCGCATTATATCCTATCGAAGGCGTCAATATTAATCTCGCGCAGATGGACAGCCGAAAATTGCCGAAGAACAGCCAAATTAGAACATGACATTATTTATTCTCGGAGCCGGAAAGGACTCGCGATCTACGCTTTCCGATTTCCGTTTCGAGCGATTAATCCCCGACTAACGACTTCGATATCTCCATCGCTTTATCCGATTCTTTGCTCCAGATCGGAATAAATGAAACTCTCGTGACGGTGAGCGGGCAAGTAGCTATACGTGTCGGTGCTGGGCGGACAGGTTAGCAGGCCGGCATTTTGCACCGGCAACCTCGGAAAGATTAATGACACTCGCCCGGCTGAGTGAGTGGGGTACTCTCGCATCCTATTAATATATTAGCCGTACACTCGCGCGAGAGCCACCCTCTCGACGCGACGAGCCTCTCGTCACGCGCGCGCGCTCGAAACCGTTCATCGGCGGCAGGAGTGTCGCCCGAGCGTGAAAGGCGGTGAACGTTTCCTTGAGAGGTGGAGTGGCGAACGCGCCGATGACGGCCCGAGAGCTCGTCAGCACTCTTCGCAGAGCGCGCGCGTTTCACCTTCGTTGCGCTCCTCGCAAATTTTATTTCCGAGGCAATCGAACGACGACGCGAGACAGTCTCGCGAGAGATCGCTTCCTTCCGCCTACTAACTCTCTCTCTCTCTCTCTCTCTCTCTCGCGCGCGCGCGCGCGTACTCACGTTGCTCGTTACACCGACACCGTGATGCATAGCACACGCCTGCCTTCCGCTGGATCTTCCTTAATTACGTTCCTGACTTACGCACGACGAGGTTCCCCATCCGCCGACATTAGCGACTCTCGAAGATCGAGTTACAGTTCACGATGCTAATTTAATGTTGACGCTCCGGAAAGCTGCACTTTGTGCAACGGAGACGCGTCGCACGTCCGACTACATTACGGCGAACAAAAGCTTCAAGTACTTTAGAAGTTAGCAACTTGTTAGACGAGGTAAAAATGAACGCCTGCAGTAACGCTACAGCGACTTGTGGGAAATTAAATTGGATGAAACGATTGAGCATACATGGATCGATTTCCGCGCGGATAACGCTCAGAGAATTCATCGTACACGGAGAGAATTTCCTGTTAGAGGTTATTCTTAACCCTAGCTCCCCACATATATTTTTGGTTATCTTCTTCCCCATTATGGGTTTGTGGGACCCTGTAACTTTGACACGCTATATATCTAAACAGAAAGCATATTTTTCAGCTCATAATATACGAAATCGATACCTCAGAGTCTGATAAAGACGATAAACGAGACTCGAATCAAAAATATTTTGTTCTCAAATAATTATAATTTTTTTTAAAAATTGCGTTACACAAAATCGCAAAAAATGAATACTCGCATCCGTCCATGTGTAAGGAGCTAAGGTTAAAATTATAGTAATCGTAGAATTTTAGTAAAATTTAGTATACTTTAATTTTAGTTGATTAAGTTTTACTATAAAATTATATACACTGAGAGAAATCGTTTAGTAGAATAGTGATCAAATGAATTTTATAGTTACTGGTACCAAAAACTTAGTTATTACATTTAACAAAACTTTTTGTTATTTGTTGTATGAAAATAATTATTTGGTTAAGGCTACAAATTGTTTGGTCAAAACAACTATATATTTAGTAACTATTACTATAAAATTCATTTGATCACTATTCAATCAAACTTTGGTTGATTTTACCAAACATTTCTCTCAGTGTAGTAGAATTCTTCGCTGTCATGTTGTTCCACGATTACCATGATTTTTTTTTTAAGAGAAAATTCTAAGGGGAAACTTTGTGTATAATTATTTGGAAAAATATTCCCAATTGAAACGCTCCTGTTTCTTAGCCGTTAATCCTATCGAGAATTGCATACGAATATCCATACCGATGTATAGATCCATCTTCATGGTTGCCGTAGTGGAAACGAGATTGGGGAGTGAAAATCGATCGCGTTACAATACGAGAATTACGTGACGATTTGTCCGTACAGTCACCTCGGTCGGATGATTGCGGTTCTATACTATATACAGGAGGGACGAGAATCGCCGACTGATCTCGCATTGTGTCGATGCCATGATGCCAGTATACGTTTGCTGGCATCGTGGAGCCGCATGAGACCGCTGTCCGAGAGTGCAGGCTTTGTAACAGAGAAACAGTGAGCGCGAAAGATCGAAGCGCTAAACCAGTTGAACAAACTATATTTGGCAAATGCATTCATCGCCTCGACTGTTCGATCCACTCCAGCGTCCTAATCAATAATTCACATCTGTGCAGAGTTAAGGTGCTTACTCGGGGATTATAACATCGAGATATTATAAAATCAAGGATAGCATTAGATCAGTAATATATATAGAAATCTGTTAAATTAAAATATTATGATATTTGACATAAAAATAATAAATAAAGACACAACTTGAGATAAAAATTAGAAGAAAGAAAAAAAGCCTTCGCGGTTCCTGGAAAATGGCAATCGGGACAAAGTTAAAGTCTGAAAGAGATGAGTGCTCTGTCAGAAGGGTAGAGATCGAAACTTGATCGACGATATATAAAGAACTTGAAATTATTTGTAAAAACAAAGGATAATTCGCGAATAAAACGGGTCAATTTTTATAATTATGAATGAACTTGCAGATCTTCTCATTTTCAATTGGGATTTTAACTTAACTATGGCCGCCTCAATAAGGGTATTCCTCAAATATGAATGTGTAGTGTGAACATTGACGTGGAATATTCTTATTGAGGCGGCCATATTAGGCACGAGTTAAAATCCCAATAATCGCTTGTTTAGTTTTTATACACATAGAAAAATTATTCTACTGCTAAAAAAGTCGATTACTTGATTTACTTTCTTTTTTCTAATAAGTAACAATTTATTCTTTAACAAAAAATATTTTCTTGATAATTGTCGTAAAATTATTATAAAATTGTGTATAGCAAAATAAGTCAGAATAATATAAGCAAATCGAATTTTTGTTTTAACTTAATATTCTTGATTGAAATATTAAATTACTAGGATTCAGAAAATATTTTGTATTTAAATGTTTATGATAAACTTTCATAATTTGCGAATATACTAACTTATGAAATATTTTAAATATGTAATAAGTAATAGGATTTATTTAATTCGAATATATATTTTTCTGTGAGTACACAGTTCATTTTAAATAAATATTACTTGTTTCAAGTAAATGATGAGTGAACTTTGTCAAGCAAATATTCTTTATAGAAATAAAACCGTACTTAAAAGAAAAAAAAATAAAAATTAAATAATCGTTTTTCTTAGTACGAGAATTATATTTTTTCCGTGGAAGTGCAACAAAAGCGCACAATATTAAAGCTGCGATATTCCTGGCGAATTTTCATTTAACGCCGAATCCGTGCGGAAGTGCGACATGCAGGCGATAATATCAGATAAGAAGAGTCAAACGGCGGAACATTATTTTTCGTTTATCGCTTCTTTATATCCGCGGATGTTAGCCAAGCGTAACGTGTCGGGGATTTGTCACCCATTACGCACGATTTGATGGATACTGAGATAACGTGATGACGAAGCCGCTATTCGGCGCGACAGACTTATCGCCGCTCGAGATCGCGGCGGGCGTTAGCGAGCCGCGAAACGCTTACCACGAGCTTTGGAAATCGACCGTTTAAATACGGAGTATGGAAATGCAAACGCGTTGATAGGCATCAAGATAGTATCTCGCGGCTGGCACAAGCAATAAACGTGCAAGAATCTACAGGCCTATCTTAGTTTTCAAATGCGATATCGCTATCATACCGTTGCAATATCGGTCCGATCTCGCCGCGAAATCGCGCGGTCTTTTGGCCTCTCCCGGGGGATATAATTATACATATAAATTGTAAAGAGAAAAAGATTCTCCATGAGAGCGCGACTGTTGCGCTGTAACGCTGTACGCCTTCGATCGAAGCTACTTTTCCAGGACGAGACATTAAACCGGTAGCGCCGCAGCGTTTCAGCGGAGGACTATTTCCTCCTCGGGTTTCTGCAAAATGCAAATTGGTCTTTGCGCGTTCGCGGAACTCTCCGCTCCTTCGCGGGACGAAGAAACGACCGGCAGCAGCGCGTCCGACCGTCGCGTGACCGCGCGTATTGCCGCAGAAAAAGAAATCGCCCTTAGTCTAAAGTAGTTTCTCGAAACGATCGTTGAATATCCAGCCTCGCTACCTCGCACTTAAGTTCCCGAGATAAAGGACGTCGCGACGTCGCGACGTCGTGCACTCGCAAAGTTGATCTTGTCGAACGACGACGTTTTCGTGGTCGAAACATGACAGCCGAGTTTCGCGAGTTTCGATGTACAGGCACTGCGTGTAACCAGTGTACAACGTTCGCCCATCACGTATCGTAACTACAACCGCCATGAAGCATTATTGCCACGATATGCTATATGTACATCGCGCTTTCGTTACGAGCTATCACTTTTGAGGGCGCCGAAATATTTGTTGGCTTTTATAGTACCATTTGTGCGTCGCGATACGATACGCAGGGCAGGTTTTATTTACACGTATGTTTTTTTTTTCTCTCGACGCAATATGAGTTTGTCGAATATTTCGCCCATTCGTATCATACCACTATAATCAACGTCAATAAATTGTCGCGGACTGATCGCGCGATATTTTTCGACTTCAAATGTAATATAAAAGAGAAGGTGATATTATGATCCTTGTGAGTATAATAGCCACTCGGAATATCCTTGTTATTAGATAACGAATTCTAATGATTAATTATGGAATTATTTGCATTAAATCCGCTGTTATGTAGTGACGTTGATATGCTAATACACAAAGCCGATGTTTGTTAGGAATTTTTACTTTTGAGCGTTTCGAACTTTATATTTAATTACACATGCTTCTTCATTATTTTTAAACTTGAACGTATTATAATACGAATATATTTATGCACACTTAAGTTTTTTTCTTTTATTTAACATTTTATTTAGTTCTAGACATATTTCGAGTTGTAAAGTTGAACAATAACGTGGGATTTTGCTAATGCGACTACTAGAGCGTACTGAAGCCTGGGAATGATTTTTTTTTCGAAATTTTCATATAGCTATTCGATTCTATTGGTAATCTATGGAGAAAACTAATTTGTTAGCACAACAAATTTTATGCTGCTGTAGCAAAATCTATTAGTTATTATGTGAGCAGTAAAGATATTAATTAAGATTACTATTTAATATTCGCTGGGTGTAAGTTTGCTAAACCTATAAATTATTCTGCTTTAAGAACAAATTTATTTTTGAAGGAGCAAAGAGAGACAGAAGAGCAGTAGTATGAGCAGCAGTGCTTTTGCCCTAATAGTAAAAGTATTTGCTAAGAAAATATCATTTTCTTTTCAACAGCAAATTAACCTAATTGTAAAAGCAAATACACTTTGCAATTTTTTTTATTTTAGCAAGAAAACAGATTCTGCTCTACTAAGAATTTCTAAAATTAGATGTGTCAACTAAATTTTGTCGCTGCCATTACAAACCATTTGCAACATCAAAGACAATTTTGCTACAATAGCAAAATTATTTTTCTTCGTGTAGTTTGCACATATCACAGATTTTCTGTTTATAATGGACTGCAGTCCATATGCGAAAAAAGTTACGTAAATATGTGGATACAATTTTTGCAATTTTTTAAAATTTTGAATAAATATATAAAACTTTATAAAACAAAACACTGTGTTTTTAAAACAAAATCAATTTTTTCAATTTATTTTTGTGATGGATCATATTACTATCCTTGTTCCTCTCAACCCATTATGCAGTGTTGCTGCATTTTATAAATAATATTCAATATAATAAATATACAAAAAAGATAGACTCGTGAAATTGTAAATATGACAAGTGTAAAAGAA
>QKQZ01026362.1:0-14238 GCA_003595255.1 Solenopsis fugax
CCTTCCGAGAGAGAGCTTACGCTTCGCCTTGCCTTCTTCGCCCTGCCCTTCTACCGCGTAGAGAAAATCTGCCACGTCACAATATACACGTTCTGATATTTTCGTATGTTATTCCTAACTGTTCACCGATCCTGCCGTGAATAAAGACTTGATCATTTCAAGTAAACTCAATTAGTTTAATAATATATACTTAGTTTGTGAAGAAGCATCACTTCAAACGTCCCCGGACGGAAAATTATTGAATTTAGATAGTTGTGCCCTTTGAGACTTTTGTTCGGGACGTCGAGAACAACAACATACTTCAATTGCAACCAATTTAACCGAGGGCCATTTTCCATAAGATTTCTGCAGGGTCCTTTGTTTAAACCATACTTCTTTTATTCCACATCAGGAATATTTTCTTAACTGCCTTGACTTACACGTCTTATTCAGGTTGTAACATATAAAATAGTGATCAGAAAGATTCCGTCGTCGCATCAAATCGCTATAATAGTCGATTATGATGTCAACAATTTTATCAGGCAGAGCCATATCTAGCTTTACATATGCCCTGAACAAGGGTTTACTTTTTGGACCCTCTAACTTTGTAACGAACCGCCTTCCCGGCCACCCCCTGGGACCGATCATCGTCCCTGCTGTCCAGCCGAACAACCGCTGGACGGCAAAACAGGCGCACGGCGACAATAAACTTTCTAAGTCCGCGTGCATAAGCATGTGAACGCATCCTGCGCGGCGATTATCTCGCCACGCACGCGCGCTCTACAATACCGACACGCATCGACAGCGCGTACTCCGCTCAGCGTGACCGATTTCGAGCGGCGGGGATGCTGGGCTCCAAATCGATCCGAAAGCCCTTCGGACATTTCCGACGTCTCAAAATTCGGGTATAAAAGAGCCGGGATGAAGAGAAGCTGGGCTCTTCATGTCCGACTCGTTGGCTAGCAACTCCGCTAACTAGTCTACCGAAGAAGCCTCCTGAGACAGTCTAGAGGTAAAGAGTGTTTTGCCTCTGCTGAGCGTTCTCGGTGATAACCGCCTGCTTCCTCTCGTTCCGACCGACGTCGGGATCAAGCGTACTTGGTCTCCGTCAAGCGGAGACCAAGTAC
Source organism: Solenopsis fugax (assembly GCA_003595255.1). Lineage (NCBI taxonomy): Eukaryota > Metazoa > Arthropoda > Insecta > Hymenoptera > Formicidae > Solenopsis > Solenopsis fugax. Next base: position 1,107 of record QKQZ01026362.1, read on the forward strand.
GCTTCTTAACCGTCGACTTTCCTTAAAGTCATTTCCAATCCGATTGCACCGTCCGACACAAACGGGAGGAAGTGTCTTCGCCTTCGCTAAGCGTTCTTGGCTAAGCACGGCCGGCGCATCCTAGTCATCAAACGTTCGTGCAATACCCGCCGCGTTAGCGTTCGAGAATTAAAAGCCCGCGCCGTATTGTGCCGCGACACTTCCCCCGTCCGCGCGCCCCGCCGGCCACGGAACGCGTCGCACTCGTCGAGCGAACGCTAGAAAAAACAGCACGCGCCTGAAATAGTACACAACTGATCGCCGTAATTCCAGACCGCGACGTGGAATCTCGCTCCGGCGCCGTTGGAAAGCGATCGCGACGCATATTAATCGAATCGAGAATCTGTTTAACATCGAGCCACGGTGAATTACCGTTCTTGTAAACCGCCCTTCTAACCTCACAACGCACCTCGAGAAATTGTACGACAGCGCTGCGACCGACACCTGTAAATTTACCACGGGATATCTGTAAATTTTAATCGGGATAATGTAAACCATATCTGTAAATTTACCGATGTCGCTCTGTAAAACTTAACCCACGTATGTAATTCCGATTAATCACTTTATCGAGTATCTCGTAGGATATCTTTACGTTGTATTATATCTCGTTTCACGATTATACTTGTAACATCAATTCTCAATTATACTTGTGAACGGCAATGCTCAGAATATTGAATAAACATTTGTTATTTTTCTTTATCTAAATTCTCTCGGACCCCGATCGTGCCCTGGAAATCCCAGCGAGCTATGCCCGTGCGCGATAAAGCAGGGTCGTTACATATTGCTCATTCGCGACTTTTATCTCTGTTCGTGAATCATCTATCAAGTTCAATAATTTGCCATTCTTATACATGTACATAGATGCTGTTGAATTCGTTAAAAAATAATCATTTGCATCGTTTCTCATAATGGTGGCACTAAATCCGTGTCGCTTGGAATCATCTTATTTGTCTTATAATGTGCTTTCCGCCTTCGGTTATCGTTGTTTTAGTTTGGGGCAATTTTATTTCATGTGAACTTCCTGCCCACACGTCAAGCACTTCAGCTTTCTGGTTTCACTGCCGCTTGTTAGTCCTGCTCTTACTTGAAAATATGCAGTTGATGCATAGGAATTTTAGTTTTAAATGCCTCCTTGGCTTCAGGTAAACTCTGCAGCTTCTTATAATAACACTTTAGTAGGATTTGCTATAGTTTACTTCCAACGTGTTACTTCCAACATTTCAAATGATTGGCGAAGGCTGCGATACTTATCTGGTAGTGATCTCAATACTTGAGTCGTGAGACACATATCACTTACAGTTTCTCTCGCGTTTCGTAATTGCTTGGTAAGCAATTCGATAGATACTAGATAACTGAGAGAGAAAGAAAAAAAGAGATAGGAATAGATGAAGATAGAAGGAGGGAGAGACGACAGGAAGAAGGAGGGAACTTAAGGAAGGGGGAACAGAAGACGAATGAGGAGAGTGGATTAGAAGTGGGAAGCAACAAGTGGGATAAGAAGCAAAGAGGGGGAGAAAAAGAACGAGGGATTAAAAGTAGTATTTTTTAATGTGGCGGGGATGAAGAGAGAGAAATTTTGAAAGAACCCGAAGAAGCAGAAGAAAAAGCATGGGACAAAAGAGGTTAAAAAGAAATTGCTAAGGAGATACAATTGGAGGATTCAGGCAGCGAGGACAGAGAAGTAAAGAGGTAGAGCGAAGGAAAGGATGATCATGGGAGTATGGAAGAAATTAAGAGAAGAAAAAAGTGAGGAGAAAGAAAAGGTGAGAATCATAATAGGGAAGATGAGACGCGATAAAGTAAGATATGGGAGAGTGATATGGGTATATGTAAGCAAGGGTACGGATAAAAAGATGAAAGAGCTAAGAGAGTGGATGGAAGGAAAAGAGCAGGAAACGATAATAGGGGGGAAGTTTTAATGCGACGGAAAGAGAAGGAGGACGCGAAAGAAAATAAGAAGTAGGAAGAGGAAGAGGAGAAGGGAGACGAAGGATGTCGAGAGACAGGAAAGTAAATAAAAAAAGGAGGAAATTACTGGAGTACACAAGAAAGAAAGGATAGATCATATTGAATGAAGGAATAAAGAGAGATGAGAAAAAAGAAAGAATATAAGAGAGATGGAAGAGATAGTGATTGATTTGGTATTAGTTCAAGAGGAAGTTAGGGAGGAGGTAAGGAGTATGAAAATAGAGGATAACTGATTCGGATCATCATCCGCTGATAATGAGGCTAATGGAGGGAGATATAGGGAGATGGAGAAAGACTGAGGGATATGGGATGAAGAAGGAAGAAAGAGAATAAATGAAATAGATGAAGAAGGAAGAGGAATGGAGAAAGAATTGGAAGTGGGGAGTAAGAAAATAAAAGTAGTAACAAGGGAAGGGGGAGATGGGCTTTCAGAGGAACAAGAGAAAGGAGAAAGAGTGACGGGACCAAGTTTAATCATTAAACAAGTTAATACGTTGATCACAAATCTTCCAAATACGTTACAAAAATATATATGTAATATAATAATGAATTGAAAAAATTAATAATTTTTAAATAACTTGAGATAGGGAAACGATGTTCTATTCACTAATATTTTTATAATTTTTACGATTTTTGAAAATGCAATGACTTAAAAATTATGAATATCTCTCAAACATGACGCTGTAAGATTGCGGAAACTTTACAAACGGTCTTATATGATACGAAAATAGATAATGATGAAACATTTTGGATTTGCAATATCTCAGGAATAGCTTGTTCAATCAATTGCGAAAAAGTGCATAAATTTTGGTGTCTTAGCCAACTCGACCACTGAAGCTGTGGTGATATTCTTCGCAATAATCGACAATGAATAAAAACTTACTAAAGCCACATGTTTTTAAAATGGGAACTTATTCAGCCAATAATGTGAAAATACAATATAAACGAAGTGCCTTAACAGTTATAGCTAGATCTTAATGTTGATATTTATTCGTGTAATTTTATATACCTTTTCAAATTCAAGACACCCGTATCGGCAATTCAGGAGATCCCAGTTTCGAATCCTAGTTAAAGTGTTATTTTTCGCAACAAATTCTTTACAGTCTTTTACGGCGGAAAGGGTTCTCACATTCAGATGCGAGTTAGCATCATTTATTATTAAATTAATTTTTAATTTAATAAACGTGATATTATTAATTCTTCTTCAACTTAGAGCTATGATATGACTGAAAATTCATTTGGCACGCAGTTTCGTGAATTTGAAAAGATATATAAAATTACACGAATAAATATCAGCACTAAAATCTACCTATGACCGTTAAGGCACTTCGCTTATTGTTAATGTTAACATGCCTTTAAATGTCTGCGTAAACAATCGTCAGGATTGTCGGTCGAGAGTAAGTGTAAAGAATAACTATCTCCTTAGAAACACAAGTTGATACAATATATTTGCTCCGTAATTACAAGTGATTACTGTGACAGAATTTACCGCGGGCACACGACCGTCACGAAGCGTCTCTTCTCTATTGCACTGCTGAAATCCGCGGAACGGTAACGCGAAGCTCCAAATTCGGACTATTGTCTATTAGCCTATCAGCGAACTAAGTTGCAGCGTGATTTCCACGCACCCAATAAGGGATCCGCAACCGACGTTCCGCGGAATTTGGTCTTGCTCAAGCACGATCGTCATGTACCAAACAGCTACATGAGAAAAAAAGGGAGGCATACGCACGGCTTGCGACGAAACGTTTCGGAATGTTCGAATATCTCATGAAATCCGGAACACTTATATTGTACTTGAAGTATAATTAATTTATATCTAGGAGGGAGAATGATTAAATTTGTTAAATTACAATAAAGTATTGAAATGATTATAGGATAAAATTATAGAATAAAAACTATTTGCAACAATTATACTTTCTCTATAGTGGTGAGGGAAATAACAGGTAAAAATGGAAAGCAGTGATCAAGAACGGTAAACCGTCTCCAGGGAGATACTTATGGATAGACTAACCTGGAGGGATTTACGAAATATAGGTTTGTAGATCCGCCGAATCTATGGAATCGGGGCCTATAGAAAAACTACCGGGGGGGAGAGAGAGAAGGTGGATTGCGGGTAAACAGAAAAATCGGGGAAGGAGGTAAACAAAAAATTTGATATTTTCGAATTTTCTTCACTTGTACCGAATTGTGCTGGAGCAACAACTTTTCCTAACGACAAAATTTCCATAAATCAATAGATTTCAGACAAAATTATGAATCAAGCGTTAGTAATTTTTAGGAATAAAAAATTCAAATTCATATAACTTGCAAGCAACAACAGATAATCGAATTCTGCGAGTTGTGCTGAGATGTATCACTGGAAATCTACGAGACACATGCATAAAATACAAGGATTAGCTTGAAAGTCGATCAAAATTGATAAAAAAATGGTTGACATAAATAAAAAATTTGACATTTTTTAATTTTCTCCACTTGTACTGAATTGTGCTGGAGCAGCCCAATAACTTTTCCTAATGACAAAATTTCCGCAGATCGACAGATTTCGTACAGATATTTGATTCCTAAAAATTCCTAATGCCTGATTCTTAATTTTCAGTACTTACTGCGAAATTGATCAAACTGCGAAAATTTTGTTGTTAGGAAAAGTTATTAGGCTACTACAGCACAAGTAAAGAAAATTCGAAAATGACTAATTTTTTATTCACCCCTACTCCTTTTTTATAAAGTATCGATCCCTAAGCTCGAAATTATTATCTCTTGTTACTTTATATTTAACGCAGTAAAAGACAACTTGTAGAAGTTTTATATTTATGTACGTTATATGTACAGTGCAAGTTATACATATGTTTTTCTAATCTGTGGATTTGTGAATTTTTTTATCGAAACGGAATGAGTTATTAAAATTTTCCCGACGGTACAACGGGGCACAAATAAATACCAATTGAAAAAAAAGTGAACTCAATCGCGAAAGGTGCGGGGCTTGTAAATACTTTTTTTTGTTTTGTAATTTTTATTTAAGTTATCGACTTTTTCTTTATGACACAAATCAGCACAATTAAGAAGAATGCAAAATTCAAAAAATGCAGAGTTGCCAAAAATTTGATTTTGTAATTTTTTTAAAAGAAAGCTTCCTGTTGAACTGCTGTTTTCGGCACAAGTTGGTACAACCGTAGCACAACGCAGCACAATTAAAAAGAAAACAAAATTCGAAAAGTGCAGAGCCAACTTTACACACAACATGGTATTAATAACACTTGAGCAAAATACGCCGGGAATGTATACTGGGCGCGCAAATTTTGAATGAATTGTGCGACGATTATCGGGAACACTCGGGGTAGGGGCAAAGACCACTTTATCCCTCGTACTGTTGACACGGCGGTGGAAGTGTGGAGGCGGCCGAACGCCGGGATTACTCGACTAAAACTCTTAACCACAATGATTTGCTCGACAACTCGGATGTCAGGAAAATCAGCTACTCTTAGTACGGACAAAGTATGTACATATTTTTTACCTCTTTGAAAGCATGAAATACTTACTCGAGAATGTCATCGCTTTCACGTGCGTAGTTGAAGGTACAACAGTATCCATCTTGTGTTTTGCGAAATTCAAAAATATCCGAGCAATTTCTGAAGAACCCATGCAGCTTACATTTCAACAGCATCACCGAACATTTTGGTGTCAGCTAAAAAATTCAAATAAGCGATATGAAAATTGCCAATAATTTTCTGAGTGATAACAATAACAGCAGACACGCAAAGTCTTATACAAATCATTTAATAATTGATTTTTAGATGAAATTGTTTAATATTATACGTACATGTGGAAAAATAAGATAACGTGGTTACAATAAATGCATAACTGCATAAATTATTTGTATTTTCGCTAGAGAATTCATTAGAAAAGTAAAAATTAGGGAAATAAATTTATTTAGAAAGTAAAAGATGCAAAAGATTGAGGTAATGATAACGGAATCGTGCTTTTCGAAAAATTTGCATTAAAAATTAGATAGATTGAATTTAAATTTTTATTATACATGAAAAGGTATTATGTCCTTGCAGACATAATATTGATTCGTATCATCTTTATTAATAGCTGACGAACTCTAATGGTGACTTATGGAATCATTTGTTTAATAATCTGTCGTTATTCACTAGTGTTAATGTATCAATAAACAATATCTGATATTTATTATAAGACATTGTTGTTTTTAATTTATAACTTTTCAAGATATATTTTAGCATTTAATTGCACATGCTTCTATATTCTTTTCAAACTTGAGCGTTTTATCATATGAATGTATGGTTGTTTCTTCATTTTTAATATTTTATTTAACTGTACGTATTTCGAGTTGCAAAATTAAATAATAATATGGAATTTTACTAATGCAGCCCTTAAGCGTGCTGCTGCCTCAAGTCCTAATACCGACTCTTTTTCGAAATTTTTACATCAAAGTAGTTATTTAAATTGGTTGTAGTTCCATTGCTAATTTATATATTTCATGTATTATAAAGAAGAACCGTTAAAAAGTACCGATTTTTGCCCATCCGGGACAAAGAAATTCATGTAGATTATTGTTATTGGTACTTTACAGAATATAAAAATATATTTTGTAAGTCTAGAAATGGAAACTTAATGACTAATGAGATTTGATAATAAAGATGGGATATTATGATATTAGCGATTTTCAAATATCGTGTATAGTACCACAATATCTCGCAAACTGTTTAGCCGATATTTTTCAAATTTGGTAGGGAAGTGCTTTGGGGACAGAGTAACATCCCTGTTGATTTTTAAAGAAATCGATTCAGGCCCATGAGGGAGAAAAAGGAAAGTTTTGTGTCATACGCTAGCATATCGCACGATTTAATTGCTAATATTTAAATAATTGTATATTTGTCTCAAATAAATTTTTTCCATGTACCGTTCTGTGGAAATATAGTATTAACAATATGGTATATCGGCACATTCAGCACCTATGACAAAATACTTTCTCCATCTTCCCCCGTAAGCATGAGTCAATTTCTTTAAAAATCGACAGGAATGTTACTCTGTTCCCAAAGTATTTTCCTACCAAATTTGAAGAAAATCGGATAAACCGTTTGCGAGACATCGTGATACTAGACACGATATTTGAAAATCGCTGATATCGTCCCATCTTTATTATCAAATCTCATTAAGTTCCCATTGGGTCTCAGAATTAAAAAAATATCAAATTAAGTTGACAAGATATAGCCGAAACGTTTCGTTAGAATATAAGACGTCTATGTAAGGACAATTTAATACATTTATATATTTACCATCTATTTTGCTCGGTTTATTGACCTTCTTGTCAACTTAATTCGCTGTTAGCACACACGAGCCTACAATTTATTTATTGATTTAAAAAATATGTTTTCATAATCTGTAAAGTACCAACGACAATAATCCGCATGTATTTTACGTCCCGGATGATGAGCAAAAATCGATACTTTTTATCGGTCCTTTCAATAGTGCAGTTTATGCGGAACAATATATGTAGGGCAAAGGGGGGGTAAGATGACGAAGTGGGTAAGATGACGAATTGTTAATTTTTCCAACTTAATAACAAATGACAAACCGGTTCTTAATTTATTAGAGACTTTAGATGATAATAAATAATCTGTGAGAGTTTGATTTCAATCTGTCCATAAGAATAGATAATATATTGAATAAGAAATGTGTTTTGGAAGCACCCATCCGTAATTTTTTAATATTTGTTCATAAGAAATGACATAAATATAACAAATATTTTTAATTTCTCTAGAAAATCACAATATTGTAAGCTAAAAACGTATACAATAACGTATTTATCCTTTCTGAAAAAAGGCATGTAAAGAATATATCGAATAGACCGAAGTTATTGTTTTTTCATGATGCAGATTGGTTCTCTCGCTGCGCTAACTTCGTGAGCGGCTATCATTGCGGAGATCGCATATTTTGACTATGTATTGAGGGGCTAATAGTAGTGTAATATTAAATTTGTTAGTTATATGAAATTATGTAATATCAAAAGTGTGTATCGTGCGCGTCTGTTTTGTCTAGTATTCTTTAACTTTCATGTTGCAATATTCATATTTGATAAACAAATAAACACGGCGACTGTGGGTAAGATGACGAACATTGTGCATGAGCAAGTTAATGAATTTGTGCATTAGTTTTTTCGGTCTTAACAGCATTCTGACTATATACAGGGTGTCCCAAAAAGCTCAGATCCCCTCTTACGAACGGATTCTTTGAAACATTCTAAGAAAAAAATCCTAATACAAAAATGTCGAGGGTATAATAGTTTTCAAATTATTCGCGATTAAAGTTTACGAATCTCAGAGCTGACATTTCGCGCGCTCAGGCATAGTGACATAACAAGGGGTAAAAGTACCACAAGGGTACCTCTTGACATTGAGATTGTCATATAAATACGCAGTGACATTTTTATTAAGAAATTATTTCTATAGGAAACATATTTGTACACCCACGGTAATTGATTCTGTCCCTCGGAAAATTTGACAGACTGAGAAGTCACCATCTTTCTACATACTCGCAGTTCATGATTAACGTATAACGTCAGAGCTTAGCCTCATTCGCCATGTCAAATGCAGTCGTAAGCGGCCGAAACGGGCATACGCTCTGACGTTACGTTAATCATGAACTGCGAGTATGTAGAAAGATGGTGACTTCTCAGTCTGTCAAATTTTCCGAGGGACAGAATCAATTACCGTGGGTGTACAAATATGTTTCCNAACAGAATCAATTACCGTGGGTGTACATTACATGTATATAATTAATGTTTTCAACAAAAAAAAATTCAATAACAAGATGTTACGATAGCCATTGGATCAGGTGTCAAAATAAATTCATTATCATGTTCATATGATAAGAATTTTTATGGTAATATATCGATAATATCGATAATTTATGTTGATATGAAAAAGATTGAATATGTTAATAATATGTTTGACAGCTGACTCAATGGCTATATTTATATGACAATCTCAATGTCAAGAGGTACCTTCGTGGTACCTTCACCCCTTGTCATGTCACCATCAGGCTAAGCGCGCGAAATGTCAACTCTGGGATTCGTAAACTTTAATCGCGAATAATTTGAAAATCATTATACACTCGACATTTTTTTATTAGGATTTTTTTCTTAGAATGTTCCAAAAAATCCGCTCTTAAGAGGGGATCCGAGCTTTTTGGGACACCCTGTATAATGTAATTTTAATCGTAATATATATCGTAATGTATATCACAATTTTAGTAATTTTATTTTTGCAGATTATATAAGTATTTTTCGTTCCATATACGTTTTTTTTAACTATATTGTAATATCACAATAGTATAAGATTATTATATAATAATAAATTGTATTCATAAGAGTACATTTTTAACTTTATCTGAGTGTTTTTCATCTTAGTCAGTGTTAAAAGTCATCTTACCCGCATATAGGGGCAAGATGACGAAATTGACATATCCTAAAAGAATTCAAATTTAAAAAAAGTCTAGTTTATTTAACAACTTCTAATTAATTCTGATAATAAACAAGGTTTTAATAAATGTGAAAAAAATAGATTGTTTATTTTTGCATTATCACAGAAATTAGCAAAAACCTTAAGATCATCATCTTACTACCCTCTCACCTACATACATTTGCATACGTTCTGTAACATTTTCTCTTTACTTGAGTAAATATATAATTTTATAACAAAATATTGTGTTTTTAAACCAATTTTTTAAAAGTAAAAGAAAAAAGGTAATATGGCACCCATTTTCATTTTATTGTATAACTTTAATTGTTTATAATCAACCCAGCAAACATTTTGTACAGGATATCAAATTGGCACCAAATTCCAGCGGAATTTTTTACGAAAACCATATCCTACTGTGTCCGCAATCGGATGACCAATGTAAACCAAATTTGAAGAACATATCTAAAGTCAAATTGAAACCAATAATAGAACAGATTTGATAACAACAATGTGACAAAATGACATCAAACACAGAACAAATCTGTTGTCGAATGCGCCGACAAAATGACGCCAAATACAAACCAAATCTGTCGCCAAACGTATTAACAAACTAACACCAAGTACAGATCAAATCTGTTTCCATGAACAAAAAAAATTTTTTCTAACAGATTTTATTATTCTTATATCTTAATCTGTATTCTCTGTTTCACATATAAGATTCTATTTCACTAATTACAATTACGCATTATTTTACAAATTTTTGAAAACACATCGGCGCCGGCGGAAGTTGAACCTAAGATTTCGGAATAATAACCTAATACGCTAACACTGAGCTAATCATACACTTGTGATATCGTTAATAAAATGTTATATTTGAAGTAAAGCTGATTTGAACAGGAAGAAACTTACATCTTGATTACCACTCTCACTAACCCTTTGATTATTTAGTCTCAGATATTTTTAATATAAACTATATAAAATAATTAAACTTGTTTCTGCCCATGGCCAGACCAGTAAAAATAGTCAAAAAATAACAATTGGAAATAGTACCGGAGCATGAAAAAACATTATTGACGTAAAAAGAGCACGTTTCAAAAGTTAATTTTGCAATTAATTGTTATAAACATATAACGCAGGTACTTTGTCGGGAATCGGGATAGGTCGGGCCGGATATGCTCGCTGGGTGCCAGGTGTTATAAATGACTTGCACGCGTTTGCAATAAACCAAAGATAAACAAATATATTGTAACTAAATAATCAATATAAAATAATCGCGTAGAACCGAAATGTAACAACAAAGATCTTACGAACGGACTTGCCGCATATGACTATAATCGGGTAACTCAAAATGCAACAAAAAGATAAACAAAACATATTTTTCCTTGTCGTAAAGAATATAAAATAATAATACTAATATCACGGATGGACTTGGCAAACTATGATCGCGTAACTCAACGTACAGGTGATCTCACGAACGGACTATAATCGACAACTCCGAGTACATCAGGCCGCACAATGACTCGTGAACGGACTAGCTTACGTGAACAATGTCGATCGAACGGACGAACTCGGGTGCTGGCTAAGGGCCGTGACTCGGTTACAGATAGTCGGGCGGATGGCCCTGGACAAACCCGGTTTTAAGCGGCTAATGGCCGTAACGGTCGAAAAGTCGCAGAACGCCGCGACGATTCTGCGGCTTGCTCGAGCCCCCCTCCCCTTCGGCAACGAGGTGGTCGTAGTCGTCGTCGACGGGGCGCGGATGCCCCGACGATCGGGGTTGCAATTGCCGGCGTCGAGAATCCTCGACGGAGCGGTTAGCTTCGAAAATGCTCGAGGAGAATCCTCGACGGAGTGAATTGGCTGAGAATGCTCGGCCGCCGGAAGTGACGAGAATGCTCGTCGCGGGGAAGCGGGTTGGTCGAGAATGCTCGGCCGCGGGAGCGACGAGGATACTCGTCGGGGGACGTGGAGCAGAGGCGAGAATGCTCGTCCTCGAGGATTACTAAAGAATGCTCGAGTCGGGAAGGCGTCGAGGATACTCGACGCTGGGCGAGAATGCTCGTCCGAGGAACTGGAGGGTTCAGGTCGGATGCTTGGAGCGGACTCCCTTGCCGGGTTTTCAACGCCGGCTTATATACCGTCTTGCGAACGCATTGAGTTGCGCGCGCAGCCGAGTCGGAGTGAGAGCGTTGCCGAACGCTTGCGGACGACGCTGGTATCGCGCGCGCGTGAATACGATCGCGAGTGAGGTTAGCTGGGGGCGCGCACGTGGCTCGGCCAGTGTTACCAGATTAGGGGATTTCCCCCAAAATTTTGGGTTATTTTAGTCGCATCAGGGGACAAACAAGGGGAAAAATTATTTAGGGGATTTTTTAGGGGATTTTAAAATTTCCGGGAAGATTATATTTTTTTATAAAACAATAAATCAGAATTTTTTTAATTCGTAGTTTTTTGATAACTAACCTGAGCAGAGTACAGCACAACTGGCAGTCCATATATATTTATATANACTAACCTGAGCAGAGTACAGCACAACTGGCAGTCCATATATATTTATATAATTAAAGATTGAAAATAATGTAATTCTTTATATCCGGTCTAGATCGAAGTATTTTATATCCGCTCTAGACCGAAGTATGATCCTACTTGTGGCTCACCCGAGTGAGTAGTATAGACGGACAAAAATTTTAATATAATTAATAATTTAATTTATTAATATTATATATTTATTTCTTATTCATATTTATTTTTATTTATTAATATTCAGTATAATTAATAATTTCAGTAAATTTTTACTATACTTTATGTCTACTTTACTTGGATGAGCCACAAGTAAAAGTAGGATCGTCTTTCAGTCTAGACTAGGTATAATATTGAGCAGTATATTTCAAGGCAGCTTTTAACAAATATATGTCCATATATACGCATAAACAATGATAATATTGTATATATTATTTATTTTTAACAAGGTTTATAGTTTATATTTATTTATAACAGAGTTTACAAATAAAACTATAAACTTTACACGAGAATTAATTCTCAGTTGCTAAAATATCCAATACCCTAACGTCATCGTCGTTTATCATGTCGTACACTATTTCAGAATTAAACCATTTTAACATAGTTGCTGTGGGTTTGAACTCGGAACATTTAATATCGAGGGTACAACGAACATGTAAAATTGCTTCAACCATTTTAACCGACATTTTATTACGTAATTTGTTTTTAACAATATTTACGATAGAAAATGCGCGTTCGACTGCAGCATTCGAAAAGGGTAGACTAAGCAATCCGAGAACGAGTTTTGATATATTTCCGAATTTTTTATTTCCACCTGCGTCTGTAAGCTCGTTGATCTCGGTCCAATATTTCTCAGTGCAGACAAGTTCGGTAACTTCAGCTCTATGAAGCATGTTCCATTCCTTCACAGTTGAACTAATATCATTGCACAGACTATGCTTAGACTTGATTGCAATATTCGTGATATAAGGTTTTACCTGTGACGACGCGAATCGCGGCGAAAATGTTGATATTTCATTAAGCATTTTTATATTATTAGGAATTCTCTTTTGTAATTCTGTTACGGATTGCCATCCTGTCTTTTTTCTTTCTTTTAAATAATGGTTTTATTCGGTTGAATT
>QKQZ01026363.1:0-18054 GCA_003595255.1 Solenopsis fugax
GTAGAGGGGCGGGGGCGAGTTTCTCTCGAAAATAAGAAGAAGACGAGCGCGCTTTTACCAATCGATAGAGTATAAATGTCCATGAGCAACGACATCCTTTCTATTGTCGAACTTCCGTTAAATTCCGTCCCGAACTTCCCCGACCGTCGATCCTCTCGAATCGCGAAAGGAAAATCGCAAGTCTCGTCCGACAATTACCGAACCGAATGAAACGTCGAGAATCGAGCCATGAAAATTGTAGCTACGAAGAACGAAGGAACAAGAATAACTGTCAATAATTTCCGGGATTTTACCGCTCGTATCGTTGCCGCTATGCGCGCGAGATGATTAGTTCGCGTCTTCAATCGTTATCCGGATATATTATATCCGGCGGCGCGCGGGCGGGCGTCGGGATAGCGTGAGATACCGTGAGTAACGGTTACGGCTTTCGATAAAGCAGTCGCCACTTCTCTTCTAGGCGTTTCTTTCCGTCGGGCGAAAAGTACTCATACTCTTTCTCTCGACACCCGCTGCTCCCCGCGGGAAGAGATCTTTTAGATATCAAATTCTTTCAGATCGCGCGCGAGACTATTTGCCTCGCGCGCGTTTTCTCTCACCGGTGCCCACCCACCAACAACTCAACCGTTCCGTTCTACCCGTCACCGCCGCTCGTAGCTATTGTGTAGTTTACTTTATTGCGCGCATTCGTCTTGCTGTAATATTCGGGCCTGGAAGCCCTCCCCCTTCTCCTGCTCCGTCTCTGCCACCCACTATTTCATTCAACCTTACAAAGACTTCTTTTCCGCCTTCGAGACGCTGCGCCGCGGCGAAAGGAGACGCGCGCGAGCGCACGAGTCCTGCACTTGCTCTGGTTTCATGAATACAAAGAACTTTTTTTTTTTTTTTACTGACAATAGAGGACTTTTCCCCAATTATCGCCCGTGTGAATTTAGCCCGTGTAAAGCTCGTCATAAAAATGTGTAAAAGTCACAGCTGTCTCCGCGCTTAACGAAGTGCATAATATAGACTATAGTGTAGAGCGATAGTAGTGATATAACGATGCAATTAATTTAATCTACAACGTGCGACGTCGCAGCTGGGAACATCGAGGCCTGTATTATAGGCGCTGTTGGCTGTTGCCCGACTTCGTCTTCGCATTCTCGCCGCTTAACAGGCTTGCAGGACTAATGCCGCGGTAATTTCGGCCCGGCAAAACGAACGGACGGTCCACCAGAGAGAATGGACGCGCATGGTTCCTTCGGTCCTGACGCGGCATGATTGAAAGGCGGGTGAAGGGTCGGGCCGCTCTGCGGTTCTGTACTTCGTCATCTGCCAAACGCAACTTCTGCACAATGGTACCGCCCGAAATCAATTTGTTTCCGTAATGCGCTTGGTCGCCGCGCACCCGATCGTTCGTCCGCTTTGCATTCCGCGTTTAAACCGTCTTTCACGTTTAACGGATTCTCGCTGATTTTATAATTGCGCGTCGTTTCGCATTAACGCTCGCTAACTCGGAGCTGCTGTGTGACACGGGAAAGAATTTCTAACAGGTTAGAAAATATAACGCTCATAGAAGAATGTTTAAATCAAGAATTGTTGAAATCCATGTGATTTGTGAAATAAAATTAATCCTTTGTGGTCCAAATTGTTTCTTGCGAATAATTGAAAATTAAACATTTCAGCAACAATTTAATTTAAACGGCGTATCTAACACGATCAAAGAATTTCTATTATTTGGAGCAATTTAAAGAGATTCCAAAAATATATAGTTTGCCGATTGCAATTGGGTATTCGGAAAAAATAGTTTTACTAAGGTATCTGAATGTTTACTCAGATACAGATCTGAAAATAATTTTATTAGTCCAAAATTTGATCAAAATTTGATCTGATCATTTTATTAAATCAAAATATTTAATATAAGACATTCAGACTGGTTGCTAAAATGCCAAAACTTTTTGCAGTATTATTTTTACATAATTATTTTGATCCACTAAAATTATTTTCAGATCTGTATTTAATTAAATTTTAATACTTCAGCAAAACTATTTTGTGTACAGAATACTTGAAGAATTATACGATAGGCTACGAAAGTAAAGTACGTCGAGTTCAGTTCGACGTAAGACTGCAAAAAGTTATTTCTCATCTTTAAATCATTCATTGTATAAATTTTTCTCCATGTAACATATAATAATAAATATAAGAACAAAGTTGCAGGTTTTAATTAATATTTTGAGAAATCCATTTAAAAAAATAAAGAAAAATTTCTGTGCTTATTAAATTTTATATTTGCTATCTATATTTTTCGTTTTATATTTTATACTTACCGAAACAAAATTATAGAGAATAATTTGGCGCCATAAACCAGATTTAGAAAAAAAAATAGATTCATTTGATTTTTGTAGAAAAGCCTTCAACAATAAACGATTAAAATATGCCGTTGAAATTGCCACGAATGTTTCCGCGAACGATTAGATCTTGGTGCTTACTTGTGTAATCTAGCAAAACGATGCTGCAAACGACTGTAGAAAGTAGTAAGTTTAATCGATATCATATTCTCACGACCGTCGGTTTCCGCGTCGGTGATCGCGCCCGCCGTTTCTGGAAAGCGACGGCGATAAAGGTACTTATGTAATTCGCGATGTTTGTACTTCTAGCGGCGCTTTGAGATCGAACTTCGAGAAAGATAATTAAAGCGACGATGTGCCTGTACCGAGCGATTTATTGAGCGCATTTCTAATTACTGTCCGGATGTTAGCAGGCGCTGAAACTTCTAATTGAAATTCACTTCGCAACTGCGCATGACCGGGAGAAAATTTAACATTATTAATCAATTAAACGACAACATTTAACGGCTATCAAACTAGCACTATTCTCTCAGATACTTAGACGGAATTCAGTTTATACAAGTTGAATGAGGGTGGGGAAACCATTTCTCGGGAAATAAACTTCTCGTCGGTTTAGGATAATCGGTTTCGCGGGAAATACGGCTATCGATCCGATGTCCATCGGATGTCTATCCAAAGAAAAGGGGAGATAAAAAATGTCCTTCATCCCCCCGCATTTATCGGGAGCGAAAAAAAGATTTGCTTCCGCTGAGCCTCAAAGGGATAAAATGACAAATTCTACGCTACGTGGACGAAATATAGCGCGTATATATTCGGCGGTATCGTTAATCTCGTAAAGGCGCATCGACATTTCGTACTTTAATCTTTCGGGTACACAACATCCATTACACGGACTCATCTCCCGTCTCGGATCTCATGTGTTCTGTAGGTGCGCACGTTGACTTCGTGATTCGCTTTGACGGACGCGCGCGCGTGAACGAGACAAACGGTACTAAAAGCCGGATACCCGGCGAAACGACGTGTTGGACGTAGCCCTGATTCACGACGACCAATCAAGTAGGGGACGCACCACGGCCGTTAATAACGCCTGTACAATCGACATCGGGCCTCGATACGGCTTGATACGGCGGATCGCACGGATCACGATTTCGTTCGATCGCTAATTAACTGGAGATCCCATCCGCTTTCGTCAGATCGTTATAATGCGCTCGCGTATCTACCGATAGACGCAAATGCAGTAGACAGCTAACGCATACGTTAATCCCCTTGACGTTTTTACTTCTCAAATATACCGCAATTAAAATGCCTGACGGGAAAGGTGTCACACGTGAAATCGAAAATATTTTCGCAAACACGAGTTTGCGAGGAATTCTTAATCAAAAATCGAAAATATTTTCACCTGCAATCTGTGTATTGAGTTCGTTATATATTATATCACACGGAATTAATAAAATCAGATTTCAATAGGCAACTCATTAAAAGTTTACAGAAATTCGACGCTTCTGTGATTTCTTGAGGCGTATATTAATTCTTATCCGAGAGTTTTTTAAATTATCAACGGAACTTGCTTAGAACCTCATCGATTTTTGCATGAAAACGCATTCGCTTAGCGCACTTGCGCATCGTTTATTAAAATAATCGAGATAGAATCGATCGCATCAGCGACTTTGTCGCGGATCATCACTTAATCGCATCGACGAAATCTGGATCGCGTCTCGTAACGTTCAACGAGGCTGTTGACGGCTCGGTGGCTCTGGGCACCAGGTGGTACCAACCGGGATTAAAATAGTTTGGCGGTACAAAAAGACCGCAAGAACCCGCAAGCGCGGGAGCGTGCTGGATTGTGTGAGCGTGGCTGTTGCTGCTTTTGCAGCCGCTTTCCCTTTACACGCGCGCCCTGGCCGTTTTCCTTCATCGTCAAGTGCGGCGAAGGTGTCGGAAGCTCGTTAATGTCACTTGGAAGGGAGTAAGCGACTCGCTCAAGCAACACGGGGCAGCGGTTTGATTATTTTTCTTACGGGGAAACAGAGAGAAAGAGTACACGGCGGCGTGTCTCGAATTAGTAAAGATGCTGGTTATTCGTAGTCATTGACTGCGCGCCGCGATCGGGGAAACGTGACATTCCACGAATCCCGTTCCTCGGAAACGAGAAACTTCCGCTCGGTTAATGACACGGGAATCTTTTAATACTTCTCGAGAGCGCGGCGTTCCGAAAAAAAAGAGTGATTTAAATGCCGAGTCAGTCGTGTGATTACTCGGCGGCGATTTATCCCCGGACGATTGTTTCATAAGATATATCCCAAAAGTCACGTATCCACCTCTCCCGATTTTGCGATCGCGATTGAATTTTTTTCAACGGAATACATGGAACACAAATTTCATCAAAAAAGAAATATCACCCTAAATTTTAGGTTAAATATTAAAAAATCAAATTGAACCAATTCCTTGAGTTAAATAACATTTTGTTATTTTTAACTTCTTTATGTCGAAATTTATTATTTTAACACAAAATATATAGTTAAAAGAACAATCTCATCTAGTCAATCCATTTCTGTGATCAAATTGTTTAGTTTCAAAGTAAATAGTGTCCATATTAACATGTGCACCTACTCTGTAAATTGAAATCAGTGTATTATTCACTGAAAAACAGTGAATAGTCTGATTTCCGTGATGTACTTGTAACTATATCATTCAGTGATACATACACTGTTTTTCAGTGACAATATACTGATTCGGTCAATAAGAGTACCCTCTTCTTAATCAGAATCACTGAAAAATATTGAATAGTCACTGATGATCACAGTTATTAGTATAACACTGCAAATCAGTAAGATTCCACTGATTCAGATTTAGAGAGTAATAAATAATAAATTATATTTGAGTCAAATTTATAACATTTTTACAGTTAACTCGTTTAACTTCATTGTTTTAGTTTAAATTGACGAAATATTAAGTAGTAGCAACGACAACATATAAGAATGATTAAAAATAACTCAATGTCGGTAGAATTCGATACTACGAATTTAACAGTGCATATACTGATTGTAAGAAAAATGCATTGCTCGTAACATGCTTTGCGTGCGGGATTATCATCGAATTACATTTGATAATTCTAATTTGTTCATCGATACATTTCTCGAAGCGTGCTATAATATTTCGCACGTTGCACTTTATTATTTCTCTTTGTTCGCGTTATCATAGGGTGCAACACAGTTCCGATACTTCCTCGTTAAGCTACACCTATCTCGCTGAATGTGCTTTGTATCGCCAATAACAACTTTCGCAACTCTACACTACACATACCCTCCACGCGTACATATCGCATATATTGCACATTAATTCGCTAGTTGACATACAACTATGTGTTTTAGAAGCACCGTAGCGTGCGTTTCCTGCAAACACGAGGCATCGCGCTGGTAAACGCATGGAGGTGCACGCTATGACAAATAAACTGTACGTAGACGCGGACAAAGTTATGAAATTTATTTAATTCACTTACCATCGCGACACACGCGATGTTATCTCGGACGTTGCGAGTGTCTCGACTTCGCCCGAACGAGCGCGTTTAATCTTGCCGCGCCTGATCATAATTCGTAGAAATGCTAATTATCGTAGAGCTAATTAATCCCGTAGTGGATTGCGCAATCCCGCGCTACCAATATAATTGCGCCTTTCCTTTCTGCGCTAATTATTTAGTAATAAAAGATGCAGGATATAAATAATAATATGTTCATTTAATTAAGGAAAAAAAATTTCTTCGATTTTTTAATAGAAGTAGATTAGATTGCGTCTTTCTCCTTTTTCTCTCTATCGTGTAATAATAAGAAAATAATATTTTCGCACATAAGAACTGAATAAATTTATTTTTTTAAAATCTGACACCAAATTGTTCGCTATCAGTAGTGATATATCGTGAATAATTTTGTTCCAACGAGCAGAAACGGGAAATATAAAAGATAATGTAATATTTAACATTTGCTCTTTTACAAGAATAAGAAAAAAGATTCATAAATAGAAAGTATAAAAATTATCGCTCTAAATAAAATTTCCTCCTTCACGTTTATCATTATTAATGTTACGTAAAAAAAGAAATGTAAAATATATTATAGGATAAATAGGTAGTAAATATGTCATAACATTTTCGCAAGAACTCTCCAGCGGTTTCTTATTTCTTTTTAAACAGATCCTCAAAATATTAGTCTCAAAGCCTGAAACTTTGTTCTTATATCTACTACACGTTTGGAGAAAAATTATCATATTTGTATAATCAACGAATTGAAGATGAAAAGTTTTTTTGATTTTCTGAAAATTCAACTTTTTCGACATGTTTGTTTTTTTATAAAAATCTCTCCAACTGTTTTATTGATTAATGTAGCAAGCAATGCATTTTGCCACTGATGAACCATAAATACACATTCGATACACACTAGATTTATATCTAGACTTTTTCATTGCGGCAACTTGAGGAATCGATACGTAGTTTTTTCCTCATATATCGTTTCTCGCGCGTGCGCGCGCGCGCACCTGGAATTTCGTAATTAATTACAAACGGTAAATCTCGGGGCTCGGCTGGATCTCGGGTGTCAAGAGAAACGCCGAAAGTAGAGCGCGATTGTCAGAGATGACAAATATCGTACGGTAATCGTCCGCCCCGCGCCCGTGTGCCCCCATCGTAGGATTTTTATGTTTCCTCCGTATATATAAAGGCCATTCTCGTACTTTCGGACTGATATTTATCGTGCGGTCTACGAAAATTTTTTCCAACGTAATTTCACGTTAAGTCTCTCGCTCGTAAATCGCAGGCACAATGTGTCATTCTGTTCGAAAATTTCCTGGACGTGCCGTAGCACGTGTTTAACCCCGAAATCGAGTGCTGCGCGCGAAAGAATGGTGTAAATCAATAATAATAATTCAAATGTGTCGCGTAGCATAATAATACTAAATTATCTTGGCGTAACGTGAAATTTTAGCTGTTTTTGCTAAAAGAAACGTCAATATTTCTATGTCGAGATACAATGTATTTTTCTTACTTGCCCTACATGTTGCGTAAATTCTGTTGTTAAACGCAAACGTTTCTACGAGCTCAACGATGATGTCAGTTTCGAGTGCATCATAATGCTTTCAATTATTCAGTTTGCCCTATGCATAATGCGCCGAGTAACGAATAAACACGATGAAAATACAGAACGTACGCATCGTTTGCATAATACTCACGCTACAATTATAGGGTTAATTTCGCATAGGTGTTTCGTCGTTAAAGTTTCGCCCGATTTACTCGCACGCATCCTATGATATGCGTAACACCCGCAATTGCGGCAAAAGTGCAAGCCGGTGCTTATAAATACAAACAAATTTCGCAACACGCGCACAGATTAATATGATTATAATAAAGTTGTTTTTTTGACGCACGTCTAAATGAATACACGCGAGGCCGATCTCCTTTATCACACTTTTCCAGAGCAGAGCGGAAACACTTGTGTGAATCACTAGAAAATTAGGAAGAACGTCGCGACACGCGTCGGCATGTAAAAAAATGAGCTGAACAAGTGACATTAGAAAAAAAATACAATTTTCATGGAACACACTTGTGTGTGCTTGGAAATTAATTTATCACTTAACGCGGAGGACTACGTCGATCCTATTCTGCTTGCTCATTCGCTGCCGGAGCCGTTTTCTTGGATCCGGGCGCGCCTCCGCTTGCAGAAATATGCGAAAATTGCGGAACGAAGATATAGAGGAACGGCTGAGATCCGGAGTCTTGAGCGTTATTACAAACCTCCCGGTAGCGACGCTTTACGAGGCGAATAGCAACTAAGTCACTGTTGACCCATGAACTCGGTACGATGATATACGAGCATAGTTTTCACTTACAGGTTCAACCCGGCCACGTCCCGCGCCCGTTCATTCTCACTTCACCATCGCCCCGGCATCGTCCGCGTTAGCGTTTACTGTTTTGCCCCGCGACCGTACACATACGGAAGTGCACGCCGGGGATCCTAATTACCGTATTGTCGGAAAAGAAAATACACGGAGGTGACGCGTATGAAAATTCATGGAAGCACTCGACCGGGCGCGGGTGGAAGAAAGTCCAGACATTGTTCGCGCGTGCGCAAAAGCGCTGATGGAAATAATAAATAATTATCTCGAGCTTTTGAAAATGTGACGCGCGAGTATCGAATTTAATATCCGATATGTAAATGTGAAATGGGACATAAGCGTTGAGCACAAAAATACGAAAATAAAGAGCTATTAATGTGATGTAGCTCTGAAGCTTGCATGTGTTGTCGTTTCCTTTATACATTACTCTTATTGTCAATAACGTAATAATGTTCCATATAAAATTCATTAATAAAATGTGTCATGGGCTGTTTATTTCTTCGCCATACAATTTCGTTTGTCAAATGTGCTCCAGCTCGATATTCCGTAAAGCATCATACGCGATATGTACGTGCGAGCCTGCAATTTTTCCGTACGAACAACGAGTCCGGGGGGAGAAAGAGAAAGTATGGCAATTCGCACGGTAAGTATGAGCTTGCGCCTGGAGACGCTTTGTCATCGGGGTCGGGGGGATGGGCAGGGAACGGTAGAAGAACCGTGGCGGGGCATTATTTTTCGAATGGTCCGAAAAAGAACTCGAAAGAAAGCGGCGGAATCGAGGGAGGAAGGAAGGAAGGAAGGAAGCAAAGACGGGTATTCTCCAGTATCCTCCCGCACCCCCGCGGCGCCTTTCCCCCCTCCCCTTCTCTCCGTCATAGTCGACGTCGTTCGGCATTAAACCCCCGAGTTATAGCCTGCGAGTAGTCACGGGCACGATTGTCTTAAATTTAAATAATCACGGAAAAATGTTAATGCTCAGCCCGGCGTAACTCGATGATAAAACAAAAGAACGGGGGACAGAGGGGGTGGGGCCGGGTTAAGTTGGGGTTACTCCGATGGTCGGACTCGGACCGTCGATGGGGTGAGCGCGGGATGGTTTGTCTGCCGAATACGAGGCAGGATAACTAACGTCTCGGTAAGAATTGCCTCGGGAAAGAAGGCAAATTGAATTAATGCGCGCGCAAAGAAAAAGGAGGCTACGGAGTTGCGTTGAGGCTGAGGCACGACTACTTAGAGGCCGCCGGTTAAATAATCTGCGAACTTTTTCGTACGCACGGAGAATCGTTCCGTATCGGGATCTTATTTTATTTTATTTTTTTTCAGCTTTACGCGATGCTCTCATATTCTAACGTGGTTTCCGTAAAAAGGACAGTCATTAAAACTTTAGAGAACTGTTTCAAGGATGTTCGATATTCGCAACGAATACTGCAAAACATGTAAACAGACGTTTCCGATAAATTTCATACGAATTATTAATATAATAAAGTAATAAACATTTCATAAGAAGAATTCATATGGTTTTACTAAATACCGTATATTAAATGTTTATTTAGGTTAATTAAATATTTGAACATTTGTTTAATAACATGAAAAAATGTATGTAAGAAGTAATAATTAAAAAATCTTACTAAATTATTACTAAAAAATATTACTAAATTAAAATTGGAAATTGTGATGCATTCTGAATATTTTTTAATTGAATTTTACCGATGTATAAACCCCTCTGTATGCGCGTATAATAATAGAACGATAAAAACATTTATTTCATTGTTAAAAACGAGACTTGCATTTTTCAGGAATTTGCAGTCACATTGTTTTTATTATTTGATTATTATCACTGATATTTTATTTTATATATCATATGCACTCGCGAATCATATATATAATACCATTAATTTGTAAACGTTTATAAACAATTTTTAGTGAGATGTAACATGTATAAATTCGAAAGCTCCATGTTAAATAATTTTTTTTATACAAATAAATATCCAATTCTTAATGAAGAAATTCTGTTCTTTTGTGACAAACATGAAAAACGGACAGTGTATATATAGATATGTTTTCCTCCATTCACATAGTCCTTTTTTATCAATTTTCTGTAAATGCTCACCGACTAATAACCGGCACTGCAGATATACGCAATTTATTATCGTCACCTTTCATGCGGCGAAAGATTCTCTTCCCTTTCGATATCGCAATCAGATAAAGAGTCGGTGCGGCAGAAAGCACCCTCGACGAGCGACTAGTCGGGCGAAGAAAGTGAAAAAATGAAGTGGATTGAACGTCGTAACGTCGCCGTTTTTCATGAACGAATAACGCAGACCTGCAGCGAGAGTAGGGGAACTAACCATTGATTTGTGCCGACCCGCGCGCTTCGATCGATCGCACCTCTCGCGACGTGATTTTCCAACTGTCTATATATGTGTATATGTATGTGTATGTGTAATATATATATATATAACATACATATATCCACAATCACATTGAACTCTACTATCAAGAAAATATCATCGAATTGAACTTTTCACTCAGATATTCGATCTTCTTGAAACACGATCATATAAATCGAAGATTGAATCGCATTATCATATTGTTCTCTAAATTTACATGTGTTCCGCGATAACCGCGCCATTCCCGTCATGCTATTCATATCGCTATCTCTATAGAGATTAATATACTTGTTCTCAAATACGGCAACATGCTATGGTCTTTTGTCAAACGTCTATAAACGCACGCGTACAACGTGATACTGCGCTATTATACGCATCGCAGCACTTAATACTCCATGTAAGAATGCGTAATTGCCTTGGTGTTTTGGGAAGTTTGGTATTCGTTTGTTCACCGTTTCCGCTCTATTCGTCCGCTCTTAAAAATAGTTACACAAGTTATTTAATCATAGAACACGACGCGAACAAGAGGCAGAGCGAAGATCCTGAGATTGTCAGAAGTGTAACGACTTTGCTGCGGCGCTCTAATCAAAATGTCAACTTTCAATGGAACTTTTATTATCCATTCCATAAAATTCTACATTATATATAATAGAAAAAAATAGAAACAGAATGGAATCTACATTTATGACATTATACCCGTTTCTACCAATGTAAATTAATTTTAATCTTTGTTTAACTCACTCTTTATATTTTTTTAATCCTTAAAATTAGAAAAAGATAAAAAATTAATTAAACTGAGATTAAAGTTAATCTTCATTAATAGAAATAAACATTATATATATATATATATAAAATATGGAATATACGTATATAATATTCTGTATATATTTTTTCTACTAAGGAAAAATTGACTCGAAGCCGAAGAATCTACGATTAAAGGGACACTCTCGGTGGTTTCAAGACACAGGTTCAGAGGCCTGTGGACTGTTCGCGGAAGATAGGTTGATTCGATCTCGACAAATCACGTCGATTCCCTCTCGGTACGTTTTTTCGCTGGAAAAACGTGGAGCCGCTTCGATACTCGTTCGAAAAAGCGCGGCTTGCAGAAACGCACCTGA
The DNA here is from genome assembly GCA_003595255.1 of Solenopsis fugax. NCBI lineage: Eukaryota > Metazoa > Arthropoda > Insecta > Hymenoptera > Formicidae > Solenopsis > Solenopsis fugax. The sequence continues at coordinate 11,710 of QKQZ01026363.1, forward strand.
GAACTGACTTACAAGCTGCTATCTCCCATGATAACACATTAATCCGACTTTATACAACCGGTCGAGCGACAAGCTAGCACATTTATGATACCGTAGCAGCACAATTTCTCGCCGCTACGACTACGCATCCTTCCTCCGGTAGCTTCGTGTTTCCAGGGGATAAATGTTACATACCCGTGTGCGACGGTGCACATATCAGTTGGTGATGTGTACTGACTTAACGCCGAGAGCTTTGAAAACAGCGGGCAAACGATATCGTAGATCAAGAGTGTTTAGCTTTTACACACTACGCCTTTCTTCCTTATAATCTCGCAATATATATACCGAACACGAAGCGACTTATCTTGCCTCAATTGCAATATTCTCTCAAACACGTTTTACATTTTTCCAGAATACGAATTTAAAATGTACAAGTAAAAAAAAACGCAATATAAATCGCATCTTCCAATTTTGTTTAATTACGCTGATAGTACAGTTCTTTTTTGCTGGCACCGCGACGTTTGTAAAAAAGATATCTCGTAGAGCAAACCGGTAGACTTTTTTATAAATTTACCCAACGAAATATGGCGTGCGGTCATAAAACTGAACTTGAGGCAGCGCGAAAGTGTGCAACGTTATCACCCTGATGCACCTACGGCGCGTCGAACTTTTGGAAAGCAATGAGCCAGTCCCAAACTCTCGACTTTGACGTATTGCAATGTTCTTTAGTGGGTACGAGCGGGAATGTTTTCGGAGCAAACTTAAATCTTATAGATTGATGTCGGATATTTACACGGTAGACGTACATACATGAGAGTATGCTAATTTAAAATTGCTTCTTACTTCTGTAAAAATTACTCGAGCGCTATTGTTTACTTCCGTTTGACGTTATGTAAACAACCATATATAATTATTTAAAAAAATATATAATACATTTATATTTAAATAAATCTTTTTGCTGTTAACAAAGAGAGAATTGCGTTTTATTTTTTGTTTTTTCATTACTAATTCCGCACATTAAACCCACAGTAACGAATTTTCTAGTAACACCTCTCTAGTAGTAGTTTTGCTATACGTATTTTACAGAATTCAGCTGAGTGATTTGCCATGCGTTAAGCGCGTCGTCGCTCTGTGCGACATTAGCTGCAATAAAAACCCATCGCGCATTACTCGCTAAACCGATTAACCGTCATAAAGGAGATGGGGCATCATATCGCTCGGCGAACGATCTCTGAAAATCCCGTTTAGTAACGAATGCGATGGGATATACGCGAGTCCTATATCGCCGATATCAATCTGTCGACCCAGAGGCGGAATTGCAGCGGATATTCCGAGTGTGCGGATATCGCTTAATGCGTGCTTTCGCGCATCGTCGGATCGTCGATATACTCATCGTTTCGAGTGTGGCTGAACTCGTGAAAATTTTCGCTTCTAGAAAGAGCTGATACTGCATCGACTCTCTCGGGCGATTATATCCACCGAGTAAGGCAGTTACGAATAGATCAGCACGCAACGAGAGAAGATGCGAGGGCGTATACCCTCGTGTGTATAGAAGTCGGCAGGCACTCAATTTCGGAGTTAATACTTCCGCTCGCATTCGTACTGCAACATTTCGTCCCTACTCGTTGTGCTGCGCGCGCCCCTTCAACCCTTCGCTTCTCTTCCGCTGATTTACTCTTACAACGCAACTCTCTCTCTCTCTTTCTCTCTCTCTCTCTGTTCTCTTTTGGCACGATGTGCAGGAACGAGCAAATCGCATTTCACAAGCACACGCTGGCCACGACTGCGGTTTGACCTGGCTGTCGTCAAACCGGAGCAAAAGCTGACCGGACGTTCGTAAAGAGCGTCGCGGAAGGGCAAGGTGGTTTGTGAAACGATCAAGGAATGGCTTAAAGGAATTATAGTTCAAAGTGACATGATTAGAACAATTTCCGATGTAGAAAACAGTATAATAGCTGTTATATTCGAAGAAAATGCATAAAAATGAGAGATTTTACACTGAGAGAAATCGTTTGGTAAGATCAACCAAAGTTTGGTTGAATAGTGATCAAATGAATTTTGTAGTTACTGATATCAAAAACTTAGTTACATATAACAAAACTTTTTGTTATTAGTTGTATGAAAATAATTATTTGATTAAGGCTACAAATTGTTTGGTCAAAACAACTATATATTTAGTAATTATAACTATAAAATATTGATGACTATTCAACCAAATTTTGGTTGATTTTACCAAACATTTCTCTCAGTGAAATAATTAACACGANTGACTATTCAACCAAATTTTGGTTGATTTTACCAAACATTTCTCTCAGTGAAATAATTAACACGAAGTCGTGTCTAGTATTAGTATCGCTTACGAATTCCCCGGCTTTCCGGAAGAGACAACGCAGTCTCGGTCCGTTTGGCGAAACTTTTTTGCGATTTGGAATATATCACGACATATGTCTTTAACGTTACTCTCTTCTCTTCTTGCTATCGCGAAACCCTGGTTTATCCCGGCTGCAAACTTTCCCTGCCACAACGCTTGTACTGCGCGAGATACACGTGATGTGTTCGACGACTATCGATATATTGTATGTAAGTTCCGCGATAGAAAATTCATATTCGAGTCGAGTTACAAATGTCAGCGAAAACGTTAGTGTTTGAATTGTTTAAGTCAAGTTATTTTCATCGAAATTCAGTGAATAAAGTATGATTCTTCAACGAGCTTCGACACAAAATTTCCCCACGTGAAATTCACTCAATGAGATTGAGATTACGTCTCTTTCGAATAGATCGTTAAGATTTGCTCTGTATGATTGAGAGTTGCCATTTGTCAGGAGGGCGCATTGTCTCGATTTCTGGAATGGTTTCCTATCAAATCTACGTTGATGGAATATCCATTACAAATTCACTAACAGAAATCTTTTATTTCGAATATAGACATTGATAAATGGATCTGATGTCGACTAAATCGACACGGAAATGGATTCCGTTTGAATTTCGGTCGGATACGTGTTTGTTGCCGTTCGATCGGGATTTGAGGAACGATGAGGTGCGGATTACTTTGACAAAGCACGATGTATTGCTCAGAGCTTAGATATGAGTACAATGACAATAATCTCTCGCTGTCGTAATCGCGGCGGTTTAATATCAGTGGAACTAAATTGTCTCCATGGCAGTAGATTCGATATTACGACGCACAATCCCGTACGTACATCCACTTGAACGGATATCCATGCGCTTATCTTGCACATTTCTACGTACTCGTTATTACGGCAATTACATGATCGACCGGTCGTTATCTAAATATTTAGTATTTGTTTTTGCGTAACGATACTTGCATTTACAGGAAAAGTCGGGCCCAATCCGCTTATCGCGTTATGGACCGTGAAGCATATGTCGAAAGCGCTACAGCTGCTGCATAATATCAAATTAATGTGCATCGTAATTGCAGATGCATCAAACTGCATTGTCGATACTTTTCTTCCGTCGAATTATTAATCATCAAGCCGCGCGCACGCATTATTCGCAAATGAAAACTTATCCGCTTGACCATTCATCGTCATAATGCCGACGTCCAATGATGGATTGCCTTCATAAAGGCGGATTAATTGTAAAACATCGATTCGCATTTGTCCCGACCGCGTCAATCTTACTCGAAACGTAACGTTAAGGCATTATAACGTGCAACCGCGTTATTGCATGGGAGTGCTAAATTCAAATCCTTCCGTGGTGAGTAAGAAGGATTTATTGCCGTTCATTACTTAACTCGATATCTGTTCGGACGACTTTCATAAAGCGTAAAACGCGACTATTCTTAAGTCATGAAAAGCACGATGTTTAACGTTATTCACTTTCGTAATTAAAAGATAACAACGCTTTTTTTTAATTAAGAAGCATGAATAAAAACGAGCTTTAGCTATATTCGCTATTTTGCTCCATTTGTATCAAACAAGTATGTATTAAAAATCTAATTCTTATTCTTTTTATTATATTTAGATTAGGTTGCTTCCATTTTTTTTAAATGTATTATCACCTACGAAAACGTGTATACGTGTATGTAATGTGTAAATGTAAGTGAACGTGCGCAACGTACTGAGCTCGGATTCATGGATTTGTCAAACTCAAATACCTTGTAGGGATCAGTCATTTCTGCTTAAAGCAATGATAGCTTGATCGCGACTGTCGTCATATAATTTCCTGAAATTTCGTACCAAGACGAATGGATTTAAATTATTAAATGTTTATCTCCTTGCTTTAAGAAAGACTGACAAGTATTTTCAAGTCAGATATCAAGATGAAATAATTCTTATCACTCAATAAAAAAAAAAGCTCGAGTTTTTATGCGGATTCTTCAAGAGCCCTCAATCTCTCTTAGGAGCTTATATAAAAAGACCGCAAAAGTAACGCGTGATAATTAAATTCATTGAAAATAAAATGTGCAGTCCATATCGAGGTTTCTCAAAGGAGAATAATTGGAAGTCGCAACGAAGTGTGCGTTAATCCGCTTTGCGTGAAAAATATTGCATCGTAAAACGTACAAGGGGAAAAAAATGTGCGCTAGCTGAAAACTAATAGAACGCGTTATTATCGCGCGAAATATATATCTTCCACGCGCGATATTAACCCGTTACGTAAGCTGTGCAATGGATGCGTCCCTTTTGGATAGAACTCGTTCCAGCGGAAACGCGAATGTTTATTCCGAGACCGGTTTTCAGCGGAGTGACGGAAAAAAAGGAGACGGCGCAAATTCCCGGCGAAGCAAGCCCGGGTGTCTGCAATAACATTCTTCAAGAGCATTCTACTTGCGGTAATCTCTCGCAACTAAGTAATGGATGCCGCGCTGATAAAGTCCCGGCGCCTTACTGCCCCGGGTAACCTACGACCGCATCAACCCTTTACGCGAGTAGTTCTAACCCTCCGCAGTCCAAATTATACACACCTAAATGATAGATGGTTTCCCTACGTCCTTCCGACCGTGCTCAGTCATGTCGCCGTCTTCGAAGCGCCGTGGTACTTTGCACGGACAGATGTACCCGCGAATTTATTTTTCATATCGCAGCAACGTAATGCTCGGTAACTTGTAGCGCTGTTAGCGTGATGAATAATCCACGAGCAGCTCTTATAATTTTTATGAATAATGGTTCGTACATTAAATCGCCGTTATTTTGGACCGAGATAATAAGTATTATCATTAGGCGAAATAAATTGTTGGAAAAAAAGACCACGCGAGCAATAAACAATGTGTATACAAAAATGAAATAGAAAACATCGCCATTACAGTTGTACGTGTAACATGCCAGAGACACCACCCTCGACGGCAATCCTTTTCATAATTTAGCAGCAAAATTTTTAAATACCGATTATACATGCTGTTTCGACGGGCTTAACTTCGTTTCGTTAATAATCGCGCATACGTAGTTGATTTTTTTAATATATTGCACTCGTACAATATTTGATCGTTATTTATTACACAGCCTAATGAAAGATTTCAAGTATCGCATCAAGCGCTAAGTGTCGCCGTGATAAAAACTGCGTTTAATTCACGTGGGAAAACGCGAAGCGTCATCGAGATTGTGTCACTTTTTTTTTTCATACATCTAGCCTGCAGAGCGGAAATAAAAATATGAATGGTAGGACGAGCGACAATTATCACGGCAGATTGGCGGAGCGACACGAGCGGAATGACCACGAAAAACGGGAGAGAAAAAGTGTTAACGATGTCAAACGAAAAGTTTGATAGAAATGGCGCTTGACCACGATTTTATGCAATAAATAGTAATCGTGCGAGCAATAAATAATAACAGCGCTGCACCAAGTCAGAGAAAACGTGGATAAAACAGGCGACGAGAGATCGTATTGAAAAATATGCATCATACGTCACGAGATTTATTTATAAAAATTCGGTTTAACGCGAGCGTACTAGTGGCAAGTGTCAAAATAATTCGCTACTAAGAATATGATTAACGAGGGCACTGGAGCGTAGACAATTTTGCGGCGCGCGATACGGTTACGAAAGCGTACACTTTTGCCATGCAATAAGTATAACGGATCGCCCGGCTGTGTTAAGCGAACGAGATGATGTCGCGGAATGCGCTGTAAAAGAACGCGGCGCATTACTCATCGTTGTTTTTGCGTGCCGTCCGCGAAAGGAACCGCATCGTCGGTCGGAGCGTAATTTTTCACATCCCAAGACGAGGCGATTAATCCTTGGCGATGCGTCACGGAGGGCGACGTCTCTCCGCGCGATTTATAATCAGCTTTTCGCATCCGCCGCCGCGTAGACGCTCAAGTCCCATTTCTTGTGAGCCGATGCGAAACTGAATTAAGTTCTTAAGACCCTCCCCGAATTAACGGGGCATACATACTGAGTACGTCTGC
>QKQZ01026393.1:0-14637 GCA_003595255.1 Solenopsis fugax
CTGCATTATTCTCCAATCTTTCTCCGAGCACAAAAGACATGTCAATCCGCCTGGGCAACCTCCACGTAGTATTACATATCTTGGGTAATGCTAGTGCCGGCGATACTGTAACTTTGAAGTATTATAACTCGGAAAGTACTCAACGAAAATAAACTTTCTTGTAGGGTTTTGGAAAGCTCTTGACACCAGCTATTAGATTCTTGAATCAAAAATAGGATGTTCCATTTAAGAAAATCAATTTAACCTTGACCTGACCTTGGCTACGCAACTCAAGGTCAAACTGATAGGATCAGTAAATAGATATTTTTAAACCATATAACTTTTGTCTGAAACACTTTTCTGTAAAACTTATATTTCCNGGGACACCCTGTATGTATAATACACACACATAGAGAGAGAGAGAGAGGAGAGGAGAAAAATTATGGTCAAACTATAGTCGTCACATTGCTATTGTCAGATCTCCTTTGTTGTCATCAATTTGATCAGAACATGGTAGACCCTGGTTTTGACATTATTGTTCCAGTAGCATATTTGTTTACCCACTTGGCAATATCCTATATCCATAATATACACATATATATAGTGTTTCTCACTGAGGATAAGAAATATGTAAAAATTGTGGTATTATAAATCTACAGTGCAACATTTCTCCTACCAATTTTTTTTGAAATTTATTTATTAGATGTACATATTTGTGTTACAATTGCTACAGAAAGAGAGAGATATGTCATTAATTCGTTAATACAAAAACATGTCGATTTGTATTAAGAATGAATAACATGTTAAATATATGTCATTCATTCTCTTACAGCATATATGATATTGTATAAATATTTGTACGATATCATATACTGTTAAGGTTTTTAATACAAATAGTGAGAAGATACAATTTAATTACAAATTTTGATTAGAAGTAACTTTATATTGTATAAAAATATTTGTAAAAATTATAAATAACATTCTTGATGAATTCTTTGTTTCTGTAAATATCTTTTTCAGATCTTCTTTTACAGATAGTTAAAAATTAACATGTATTCAATTGTTGAATTTAATGATGGAATATTTGCTATTCCAACTATTTGGTTAAGCTCAGACAAGAAAAGAGCTAAATGGTCTCCATAAAATGACAGGAAAATTCTTAAAGTTGTCTCGAAGAGAGAAGAACCTAATGAAAATTGGAAATTTTTAAGTGTTATAAGAATTTTTGGAACTGCATGTAAAATAATAATAAAGTTTTTATGTACAATGAATATAATAATATAATAAAATATAATTAATAATATCAAATAATAAAATAATAATATAATAATATACATTATAATATACAAGTGATAAAAATACTTTTATTACAGCTGATTATGATAATGCTATGAAAAAAGTTTCCTTAGCGGAACAGATAACTGATATTAGTGATTCAGAAAATGCAAAAAAAACTAGAAAATCTCGTGCACGTCGTATGCCATCATCAAGTGAGGAATCTGAGAATGAAAAACTTCCTCCAAAAAAAGGTTAAAAAATATTAGAAGTGCTGCAAAAAAAAACAATTGAATCCAACATTCAATATCCAAAATTTCCTTCAGCATCTAGCATCATCAGATCACCATTTACTAGTATTGAAAATGGTAATTATATATTTACAATTAATTATATATAAGTGATGTATTGTAATCAGTGCATCATCAATCACTTGTTAAACATTTCATTAATTTATCGTATATTTTTTTGTTTGAACATAATTGATTTCTTTTATTATAGATAATCCAGTGTTGAGAAAACATGATAGTAACATATCAGTTGTACAAGAGACAAATACTTCTGTGAAAACAGCCAACGTTACAGATACTTCTGCAGACATAAATCACACATTTTTAACGAATAGTGGAAAAAATGATTTCTTAATTGGTGAGTCATACATAAAAATAAGAGTATAAAAAAATATTTAATTTTTAAATATTTCTTCTGTAACTACAAAAACTACTTCTTATGAAAGTAAATAAGATACAGATGTAACTAATTTATTTTCCTGATTTTGATTATAGATAACGCATTGTTGACAAAACATAATGTTGGCACCTCAGTTATACAAAAGAAAAACACTCAAAGGAAAGAATGTCACAATCAAGAAACTTCAATAGTTATAGATCATACATTTTTAACAAATGATGAAAAAATGAATTACATAATTGGTGAGTCATACATAAAAGTGAAAGTTGATCTAAACAATTTTTTAACAACAAATTCAATATAAGATGCCCAGACAGTCGTAGCAATTTTTAATTATATTTAAATATTTGTAGAATTACAAAAATTATCTATAAAGAAGGAAAATCTTATTTTTTCAAAAAGAAATGATCTGCTAAAATGTTTCAATGATCTGGATAAATCAGAACGTACAGATATGATAATTAATGACAAAAATAAAGATAATAATATTGCTGATCTACTTCTAATTAAAGCCGTAGAACAACTGGAAAACTTCGAAAAAGAATTACAAAATACGGAAATTTATAATCAAATGGTACATACATTTTCATAATTTTACAACTTAATGATCAATTCTTTGGCCATTTAAAGAAATGCAACTTTTTAAATTACATAATTAAAAAAATAGATAATATTTTTCAAAATACATTATTAAAATGTGTGTGTGTGTGTGTGTGTGTGCGTGTGCGTGTGCGTGTGCGTGTGCGTGTGCGTGTGCGTATGCGTGTGCGTGTGTGTGTGTGTAAGATATTTGTACCCTATATGGCCTACCTAAGCTTTGCGATTTTTTTTTAATTTTTTCTGAATTCAAAATTAAAAACTGATGGTCAAATTCAAAGTAGGGAACATTTCTAAACATTAATTTGAAATATGGGGCAATTTCAAATCTTTACGTGAATGCAGTAAAGATTTTTTAAAAAAGTGTTATTTAAATCGTATTGGGTACATATGTTAAAATAAGTCAATTATTCACTTAATGGATTATTGACAAAAATAATTCTTTGTGTACTCTTATATATGTTAATATGCCAATAAATTTATCAATATGTTAATCAACTTATAAACTTATAAATGTAACATTAGATCACTTTATTATCTATTTTTCCAACACTTCTTGTGAAAAGAAGAAATATAATATAATTAGGCTATATTGAGTACTAGGCTATATAGAATGCTCTTATATTATAGACAAGCGATGTATTCTATAATGATAAACATACCCCGGTAAAAAATTTTTCATATATAATTATATATAGTTATACATATAATTATATATCAAATATCCATATATATTAAAATATACAATATAATTCTGTATGAAAAATTTTTTACCGGGACTGCAATTGACTTGTTCATAATACTTGTGCATGTGTTAAATTTTTTATATTTTATGCTAACTAATAATCCTTTTAAAATATGAATGTCATTGATTAATATATTTTACTTCTATTTGTAACAACTGAATATACTGACAATGATGGCGCCTCATTGTTCTATCATAAATATACATGTATTGCTTGTTAATATAACATCACTTTAATTTTAATGATTATTAAATGTAACTAAATTATACTATCGAGGAGGAAAAAATGTTGACGAAATTGTGAACAAAATAATGAGCCTAATTTTTACTAATTCTCTAACGTGTAGCTATAGCTATTGTGGAAAGAAAAAAAAGAAACCATTTTCTGATTTAGTTATATGTAAATGCGTTTTCGGTAAATTGTTTGAAATTAGTAAATTAATATTGTTCGCGTTCGTATTATCGCGGGACCACCGGAGCACACGACTGCTCCGGTTCATAGATTCGATGTTTAGCAAGGTGGCTGCACCTGCCGGCCGAATCCTCGAAGCCTCGGTGGATCGAGTAGCTGGGGTGAGGATTCGGCTGGCGGGGCAGGGAAGCGCGAGGCTTGCCGGCTCGTCGGAGCGCGCGCTGCATTCATTCGTCTTCTGTTACGCGACACGTTGTACGATTAAAATTCAATACGAATAAAGTGCTGTTAAGTTTAATTAGGCTTGTTCAATCTCCAATACGCATTCGACGGTATTAAAATACGCGGAATACTTCCAAGTCAACGAGACCGAAGTTGTGAAGCGAACAAATATATTACATTATTCCAATTAAAGATAATTGAAAATAATTGAAATTTAATATTTCAGATGCTATTTCTCGTAATAGATTTGATGTAAAAGAGGATTATATAATTAAAAAAATTGGAGTTTGACTTGCCAACGCACCTACTCATCAGGCTTGAGAAAAGTAAGCATAGTTTCAAAGTGTCTATCACATACGATAATTAAATAACTTTATTGTACAGATAATATATACAAAAAAACTTTTAGCATGAAGAAAGAAAATTTAGCAATAAAAAATAAAACATCGCAAAAGGAAGATACTGACGTACTTGCCCTTTCGGGGAATGAAAGTGAAAATTAACATTGCAGAAGGAAGATACTGACGTACTTGCCCTTTCGGGGAATGAAAGTGAAAATTAAGGAAAAAAATTTATTTTATTACTAGTGTATAACTTTTTTGTCATAACATTACTTTATTACTTTATTATATTAACTAATTATATCAATGTTATTTCTTTCTATGTCTAATATTATACCAATGCGTTATTTTTTTCTATGTTTAATATTATATCAATGCGTTATTTTTTTCTATGTCAAATATTATATCAATGCGTTATTTTTTTCTATGTCTAATATTGCATGTAACAATTTTTAAAATAATAAGAATAACAATAAAAATGAAAAAAATCATTAAAATAATTTATTTATTTAATTCCTGCAATATTATATAAATATCACTTAAACGTCACAGAAATATTACACAATATCACAGTAATATTACTGTGAAATATCACAGTAATATTGCCGTGATGCGTTTTGCAGACATTTTGATATTACTGTGATATCACAGTAATATTTCGTGATATTTCTGAAATATTTCTAAAATATTTCATTGTAATATTGCAATGAAAATGTGATATTGCTGTGATATCGCTGCAATATTACGTGCTATGTGGGATATATATATATATATATATATATATCTCAGAGAAACAAAATATTATAGAAACAAAGTATGCATTACGTACCTTCGAATAACATAATTATTCCTGAGCACATTTTTTTGTTCACCTCCACACACGATACTTGATATTGTCCTTATGTGTGTGTTTTGAAAAATTTCTGATTTCTGAAGTATGCACAATTATTTTTTTCCTTCTGTTGGGATCTTCAAGGAGTTTCACATACGCATACATTTCTTTTGTTAGAAAAAAATTCAACCTCACAACGGAAACTTTATGTACGTATTGTAACAACCGGGTATCGCGAGATTAAGATTAAACGATTTCAGATTATTCTATTTCAGAATCAGAAATTTGTCTACGCTGTTATGCTTCTGTCGCTGCACCGGCACCGGCTCACAGTCGCAGAGTATTATGCAGTGGAATGATGGTGGAAGTGGAAGTGGCCAATCGCCGAGTACCGTGCTTAGCTGGTACAAGGCCGCGTATGCTCGATCGCTTGTCGCAACTCAAGCACCGAATCAGAGCGAAGTAGCTGCTGCGCACGCATACCGGCTAATATAGCTGTCGTGCAAGAGTAAAGGTTAGTGAGTGTAAAGATCAATGTACTTGAAATATCGGATTATTATCACACGAGCATTATTGTTTGTATACGCAACTTTTATAAGATCAGGTGAGTGTCAAAAATAATAATTGTACGTTATATGTTATGCTAAGAAAGTTGTACATGCTGCATATACAATACTAAATTAAATCTTTTATAACCGCAGACAATGGATCTTTTATTATCACAGACAATGGAAAGTACATCAAATACAAGTAACGACGATATCCAACAAACATGCCAGGAAAATCGTAAAAAGATAAAACGGTACAAAATGGATTTATACAAAAACTATGAAAAATCATACAAGTATAATATGTATCTTCACGCACATCAGCAATATGGGAAGTTCTTGGCATAGTTCGACATTGTAATACTGATGATGAATAAATGTCATATATATATATAATCTGTACATAAGAAATTGTGCATTAATATGATTTTATTTGTTTTACGATTTTATTTGTTTTTTTATTTTTTATGCTCAATGGACATAAAGATGTAAAATAAAAATCTATTTATAACAATCGTTTTATTTTTAACTGGGTTTATTCTACATTCCAATTTTGAAAATTCTATAATTCTTATGTATTAGATAATACTGGAGTCCATTAAAAATATAATACTAAAGACGGTTGCAACAATACTGCCGAACAACCTGAGGATTGCAGCAGGAGATCTAATGTTGCGAATAATATTACCATGCGGTATTCTCCATTTATGGCAACGGCAGCAAGAAATGAAGATAATGACGACACAGTTAATAACGACGATACGAGGTCTGGCTATTAAATAACGAGACTGCGCGCGCAGAAGGCGTCCTAGAGGGTTTGGGGGGGAAACGAATGCAGCGTTGGATAGCTGGAAGTGTCTACTATTCCAGTATGAAAACACGTTTTTGTCGCTGTAGTAGTATTTGTTCTGTAGAGGTTAGAAACGAACGTGTTTTGTTCTCGTGCCGATAACAATGTGTGACGAAAAACACGAGCAACGGATCAATGTGAAATTTCTCGTTAAATTAAAAAAAACTCCGACTGAGTGCTATAAGTTGTTGAAAGAGACCTATGGTGAGAATTCTCTATCTCGTACATCTCACAGTGACATGGATTGCATTGACGATGAAAATGAAATAAATAATGATGAAGATGAAGAGGATAATTACACTACCGAAAGCGATGACAACTATGAACATATCGAAGAGGAAACGAGTGAAGAAGACGATGTCGTGTTATTTTCAGAGTCCAATTTGACTATACGAGAGGTAATGACATTAGTCGTCGCATTTTCACTTAAATTTAGGCTATCAGACGTTGGAAAATCTGCGCTTATAAACATGATAAAATTATTTGCCGGGTCAAAATTCGAAAAAATTAATATTTCCAAGTATACTTCAGGTAAAGCATTTGATCCACCAGACGACAAAGTAATTTATCACTATTTCTGCGACAAGTGTCATATGAAAATTATGTATTCGACTTCAAGAAATAATTTTACAAGACAATCTGTAACATGTGAGTCTTGTCGAGAAAAACATGTAATTTCATTGACATCCAATAATTATTTCATGTCAATTGATAAAAGATATCAATTAGCAATGCTTTTTTTCTTAACAAGCAACTAAAACGAGATATGCGATTTTATTTTATCAAAAAGTAATTGCCAATAATTCCAATGTTATAACAGACATTTATGACAGTGAAATTTATAAAAATATTCAGAAAAATGGAAATTTAATAGCAACATTCAATTATAGTACTGATGGCGCCCCTTTAACCAAAAGTGGGAAACGAAATTTTTGGCCATTGCAAATAATTTTAAATTGTTTACCACCTAAGAGTAGATTTAAATATGTTATTTTAGCCGGGCTACTAATGTGTACTCACGAACCGAACAGCAAATTAATGAATTTATATTTTTTTAAATTCAATGATCAAATTTCTTATCTTTATAATACCGGTATTAGTGTTCATGGTCCTAATAATGAAAAGATTCGTGTGAAATTCTATCCTTTAGTGTGTTCCGTTGATTCCGTCTGCCGTCTAATCGTGCAAAATAGAGTGCAATTTAACAGAAGATATGGTTGCAGTTGGTGCTACCATCCCGGAGAATATATTGCAGAAATACACGGAATAAAATATCCCGTACGTGAAGATGATCCACTGTTACGGACTGCTGACAGTCACTACAAGAATGTTCAAGTTGTGCGTGATTTAAATAAAAGTAGTGAAATGGGCGTACGAGGTGATATCTCAGTATCTCAAATTCAACAAATTGACATGATTTGGTCATTTGCTTACGAATATATGCATGGTATTCTCTGTGGTGTAAGCAAATATATTTGGAGTCAGTGGACTTCGGATCCTAAGTCGTGTTTTAAGTTAAATAAAGCTGACCGGAATATTATTAACCAACGTTTGAGTTTAATTAAACCGACACAAGATATTCAGAAGATAGACTTTCGGAATCTCTACATGATCGCGCAAAATGGAAGGCATCAGCGGAAAAATCATGGTTGTTATATTACAGTTTGCCTTAAGGGCATTTTAAATCAGGATGCATTCACGCACTATTCTTTACTTATAAATAGTTTGTACGTATTATTACAAACTGAAATAACTGCAACTGAACTAAAACAATGTGAATACGACTTGTTGAAGTTTGTTGGTTATTTCGAATTATATTATGGACAACAAAAAATGACTTTTAATGTGCACGCTTTATTGCATATAGTACAATCTGTAAAGAAAACGGGTCCTTTGTGGTCATCTTCAACATTTCCTTTTGAGAGCAATATATACAAATTGAAACAATGTATGAATATTGCTCTTTCTAACAAATAACATAGATTATTCTGATGTATCTGGCGTGCGTGAATACTGCACAAATTTATTTCAATATAAACATTTGTCAAATTCCGGCACGTATGACGAAAACAATGTCGTCTTAATTGGCAAATGTTATAGAGTAAAATGCGATGATGGGATGTATAAAGCGTATAAAAAGTGTATCGTTAAAGGTGTCGTATTTCACAGTCAGAAATATCGTAAAGCACGAAGGACGAGCGATACAATGGTTCAGTTGCATTCAGGTGAATATGGACAAATATTACACATCATTCTCTTAAATAATAAATGTCACATTCAAATATTAAAAATTACAATCAGTTCCAACAAACCGTTCCTACATGTATCGTACATGAATAAGATAGAATCAGAAGATTATGTACATAGTCCAATAGTTCCAATAAGTGACGTAAAAAGATTATTCATGCAGATGTAGGATATTCTAGATATTTATGCAAACCTCCGAATGTACATGAGATTCAATAATAATAACATGGTAATAAATACAATTCTGTTTATTTAAAAAAAAAGTTATTGTAGATTTTATTTAAAAAAATGTTATTGCAAATGTTATGAAAACCTTAATATATTTAAAATTATTAATAAGAAATATAATTGTAATAAACAATTCTCTTTCTTTATTTAAAAAATATACAACTTATGTCCAGGTTTATATCAACGTGGTTGAAATTTAATCGTTGGTTAATTTGCAGAATGACAACGTCAAAATTTCTAATAACATAATTATTGCATATAATATAGTAGAAATGCTTAAATTTCGGAGTTGCCAACATCCTACAAGTTGACCAATGATTAAATTTAAATCATTGGTAGAAATGGGCATTAAGCGGATTATTTTGGATTATATATCCATCCTATTATTCAAATTTATTTGGATTGACAACAATATGGATTAGAATGTAATTATTTCGGATTAGAAATAATTCGCGAAAGCGATATTAAAATCAATTACGATTCGTATAGAATTAAAACCGATTACTTTTTAATCCGCTCGTGGATTGAATCGATTAAAACAGCTTAAACTCGATTAAAAAGGATTCCGTTTTAAACGGTTTTAATGGCACATTTTCGGCAGGGTAGAACCCACATCGATGAAGGTGACGCCGCCTGCAAGCCTTGGGCATCAAGGGCAGGCAAAGCACCGCAGGAGTCGATCCCCGAAGCGCGAAAGAGCCTCCGGCAAGAAGACAGGAAGACCACGCATAGCAAGGCTTATACACCCGAGCGTCGAGGCACCAAGTAGGCGAGCCCGAGCGGCAAGTCCCGACGAGCGGAGGCGCCATAGGTCCGCGGAACGGAGGCAACGACGAGCGGGAAATATAAAACGGTCGCGCTAACCGGCGCGATACAAACAGCCCTTCTCAGGGCCACCACAACAGATATCACGATAGATACCTGTATGTAAGATATTGTATATAGTGTAAAAATAAAACCAGTGTTACGAGAGCCCGACTATTTCAATAGAGTACCAGACTTCTCCTGTGCGGACCTCTGCGGAGCGAAGTGGGGAAGCGGACGAGCGCGTCCGTAGCACTATAACCCCACACTTAGCTTCCTTTGTAAAAAAAAACCAAGATTCGTATACGCATTTTTGTATATATTACCACATATTACCAATATATTACCAAATATTAACAATATATTACCAAATTTATTTTTATAATTAAATGTGTTGCAGAAAGACAACAGCCGATGAAGACAATAAGCACAATGTAAGTACCTCAAAAATACATATCTTCCAAATAGAAATGATATGAATTATATTATCCATAAACAGCTCAAGCGATGTCTTTCAAACCAAGTACTTGTGGAAGCATTTAAAAAAGAAAACAAGGTTCGTGTATACGCGTTTTAATATCAACGTAAATATCAACACATATATATGGATAACATAAATAATGAAATTCAAATTGAAATTGAAAGTGCATCGTCAATTGAATTTGAAGATATTTCATCAAATTCAATTGACGATGAAGATGTTTTTATTAAACTAAAAAGCGTAGATGAATTTGAAACTTTTGAATACAACTTGAAGAACAAATATAATTTTATTAAATTTATATTATGTATATATTTAAACTATGTTTGCGTACTATTTGTTTTGTTGTTACATATAATTCATGTAATAATCTTTAACTCTTATTATAGAAAAAACACATCTCAAAAATAAAAGGAACAACGTCAACCGAATTAGCAAAAAATATATTACATAACACCCTTGCAGATGCAACATGCGAAAAATTGTCAACGTAAGTACCTCAAAAATACATATCTTCCTGACAGAAATGATATAAATTATTATTCATAAACAGCTCGAGCGGTGTCTTTCAAACCAAGCACTTGTGGAAGCATAAAACAAGAAAACCATGGTTCGTGTATATGCGTTTTTGTAAATATTAATATTAATTATATAACATATATTACCAATATATTACCAATATACGTATTACCAAATATTAACAATATATTACCAAATTCATTATTATAATTAAATGTATGTTGCAAAAAGTTTGACATCAAAATGAATAGGTCAAAGATAGAGACCTTAAAAGCAATGACCGAGGAAGACAACAGACGAGTAAATATCTCACAATAAAACTCCTAGATATTAAAGAAATGATTGTCTCCTAGATATTATAAAAATTATATTATCCATTAACAGAACGAGCGATTATCTTTCAAATCTCCAAACATTCATGGAGGAATAGAAAATTATAGAAAATGCCATTAGAATATTCGAAAACACGGAGACAGACCAAAATTTTGGCCGTCAAAAACCTCGCCATGTACGATGATATCGAACAATCCACATGAGAGGACTAGCTCTCAAACTGACAACTGTTCTTCAGTGAGAAATATATGGTAATACACTGATCTTATATAATTGAATATTGATCTTAAATAATTTACGTCCTTACGGGAAAAGACTGCTATTGAAGCTGATCGGCGGTACATACATAAGACAAATTAGATAAGGCTTTGTAAGAATTTAATTGTGGCGTATAAAAATATATAATATACATACTTTTCCAAATGTTTGACTTTTTCTCGCAATAGCAGAGTATCTGAATTCGCTCTTTCTAATTCAAGTCGCAGCTCAAAATTTTCACTTTCTAACTTGAGGTTCATCTTTTTGAGAGCATCTTTAGTCGTTTCTAACTTCTCAAGCTGACTAATTACAGATGTATTATCCTATAAGATAACGTCAAATAAAGCATAATAAAAATCATGCATTCACTATGATTGGTAGAGCGATCGCTCAATCAGTCTCCGCCCGGAGCCTCTAGGATCTCAGGCACGAGTCCGAATTTGGATCGATCTGTAAATAGTCTGAATGGATGTGTGTTTCTCGATTAGATCTCGGACTAATGCATCGGAGCGTTCTGCGTATTATCTGCAGCACAACAAATCGAGCGGTAATATTCATGGGTATCTCTACGCTTAGCAACAGTAGCTGCAACATCCTCTGCAGCACCACCAGCTACCGTCCCGTCATTCTCAGAGTGACCATCATTTGACGGCGAATTCCACGTTACATAAATGCCATCCTTTGGACACGCGTCTAGCGGAAACATCTTGCACGTAAGTAAAATGTAGAAACACAAATTGTACGCACAAAATGAGAAAGAAAGAGAGGGAGAGAGAGAGATTTAGAAAGATTGAACGTGGAGCGATTATTTTGTTTAATTTAGGATTGAATGTCAGAGCGGTCATTAACTTGTCTAACTTAACTCTCGAGAAACTGTTCGGTTCAAATGAAAAATTACTTTGTCCGTCAAGTTGCGAGTCGGGTACACTTCAACGTAGACCATAATGAATTCAAGACTAATTCCGTGAAACCGGACAAGCTTACCGAATCGCATACCTTTGCGTCGACTTATGGCCTGATGCGCTCCAAGTTCCTAAACTCGACGGACGTGTTAATCGCCAAAGCACTTAATATCGCGAACGCCTCCGAACTCGGAAAATTTCTCTTGCCCGTACAAGATATACTTCTGAAAGCGATAAAAAGTATGGGAGTCTGTCTATTATCAATTAATAGACTCTATTAAGCTGATGACTCAAGTAGGTCACGTTGTTCCAATCAAATTGTACTTTGCGTCACTGAAACGTAGCAGTTCAACAAAAACAGGCAAAATTATTCTTAATTACATGAATTCTTTGATGATAAAATAATCGAAAGTTAGCCAACAGTTAAAAATTTTAAATAAAGAATTATTGGAAGTTATCGAAAGTAATGGGCGCTGATATATGTGGTATTCTTAATACAGATCCGAATCTTTTAAATGCGAGGATATTGATGGAACTAGTATGACACATTCTGGACAGGATAGTGGAAAACCGCAAGTATGCCGAACCGGCAGCTAAAATTTGCATCACGATTATAGAGGTTTATTATTTCTCTTATCTTTATTTTTTCATAAAGGTTGACTGAAACAAATCTCGACGAACAAGAGTTGTGAAATAAATTGTACGATCGGTTTTGAATCTTGTGACGGAAAAGTATTTCCCCGCTGTGATACTCAGTAAATACTGCACACTAACGTTGATAATCTGACAATCAAACGAGCGTCTTGGATAGGCTAACTGAGTGCATTGAAATGGCGCTTACAGAAAGAGAACGTATTACTCTTTTGATGATGCGAGGGTACGGTGACTGCGAACGGTCATTTCGAAAGGTTCGAGATTTATTTAATGCTGAGTTTCAACAAGGGAGGCAAGAGATTTCTGCAGCCACTGTACAGAAAACATGTTATCGTTTTCAAAATACAGGATGCGTCAAGAATCGGCAAAGATCGGATAGGCCAAAGATCGCTACAAATGAAGACATCTCGATAGAAATATAAATTAAATCAAGCTTAAAGTTAAGCTGCAATGGTGTAAACGGACCTTAGTAATGCATATTTAGTTGCTATCATGTAACAACTTGCAGTGTTATTTGTTACCTTAGTTTTAAATAAATGTGCCCGATGAATACGTCTAATATTCGAATAAATGAATAAATATTGAGTATAAATACGAGTATGAATATAAGGTTTTTTTTATTCGTAATATAAATATTTTTTTATTTGATTTGAATAATTAAATTTACGAATATGATTACGAATATTTTCAATTTCGCATTCACTCTGCCTACTGTCAGGACGCAGCTCACGCGAAAATTGAATTAATGCGACGAATTTTTTATGGTGGAAGGTCATTTATTTTACTACTTTTATGCTAAAGTCTATTTGATTAGTTTTACTTTTCTGCTTACAATTTGAAATTGGATATAGGATCATGAAGATGCTTACCCTATTCTTAGCAAGGTCGCCAGAGACTATCTATCAGGTTCTGGTACAAACGTACATTATGATCCGACTTACTTGTAAGCAAGCGTAATCGTTTAATTGCTAATACAGTACGTAAAATATTCTGCCTTTGAGTTTGGTTAAAATTTGTAAAACATGATTATACAAAAGAAAAAATGAACACCATTGTTAATGCTTTTACACAGAGAAAAAAGTATATGATATTTATGACTATAATTGCATGGTTAAAAAATTATAGTTAGGAGGTCCATTTTTATAGTTATTATTGCTATATTGTTAGTACTAACAACCTTATATGTATAGTTCTGCCAGCTATGAAAAAATTTTACTATAAATTATGATAATTACAACTATTAAAATAGTAAAATATCAAGGTATACAGAAAAATTAAAATAACCATTTTTATATTGTTAACGCAACTACAATTGTAGTGAATATAACTATTTTCTTGACATTTGTTCACTATGTATGTGGTAATAATAACTAAAAATAAATTTAAAAAAAATGATAAAAATAATCATTTAAAAATGATTAAATAAAATTTTTAAGCAGTAAGTATAACTATATTAATAGCACATTGGACAACATTTCTAACTACAAATTTACTTTACGTATTGTAAAAAATTGAAAAAAGTAATTGTAAAAATAATTATTTGCACAAAGTACGTAGAATCATANGAACTACAAATTTACTTTACGTAAAAAATTGAAAAAAGTAATTGTAAAAGTAATTATTTGCACAAGGTACGTAGGATCATAACAATAGTATTTTTGATTATATTTATAAATAATAATTTATTTTTCTGAATAAAAAATCAAAAAAATAAAAATTA
>QKQZ01026399.1:0-17225 GCA_003595255.1 Solenopsis fugax
TACAACATATTTCAAGGAGAATCAAATCGGCGCCGGACACCCGTGACATGTTCCTTGTTAGTTGCAATAACTACAATATAGTTCACTTATCTATATATTAATATTAACAAAATTTCTATGGTTGTCTCCCTATAGTTGCCACCACTACAATTTTTTCTCTCAGTGCATATTCGTCTCTTTGTCAATGCTTCTTGTCAATTTACTTGAGTTTGATTAATCTCGCTAATTTCATTTTTAAAGGGACGATCGTGGCAGCATAAGAAATAAATTCATCTCAGAAGCTTATACAGCACAGCATAGAAAAAGCAAAATATTGTTTCAGCAACATTGCAGCAATGCTAAAATGTCAGCTTCAGAAATATTAATATGTAATATTGCAGCAACATATATAATATTGTATTAACGTTGCTGCAACATTACATTTCTGAAACGGACATTTTATCGTTGCTGCAATATTGCTATACATTATAGCAATATTTTGCTATTCTGTGTTGTAGAGGATACATTAACATCAATGTTTTAAATAAACCTTTTTTTTTTTTAAATCTTATTAAAATCCCAAATAGAGAAGTTTGTAACAGCATTGCTGCAGCGTTGCAACATTACACATTCCAGCACCATATATATTGCAGAAACACTACAAAGATTTTTTGCAACATTTTTTCTACAATATTGCAGTAACGTTTTAAATATATTATGAAAAATAATGTCCTCTGTTACATCCGCGAACAGTACACTGAAAAAAAGTCTGGTTATAACTACCAAATGTATAGTGAAATAGTATCAATTAAATATTTTGTCAATATAACCAAAAATAATTTTATTTTACTAAATGTTCAGTATTATCAAATCTAGTATAAGTTACTAAATATTTAGAAAAACAAAGTTTTTTTGGTTACATTGATCAAATATTTTATTGATACTATTTCACTATACATTTGGTAGTTATAACCAGTCTTTTTTTTTCAGTGTATACGCGCTATCGCCATCAGATAGACGCAGTGAAGTTTTACTTCTTGTAGTGCAGTATTCGATCAGATTCGGTGTTCGCTGCATATAGCAATAGAGCTGTCACATTTGCACAACGAATAACGATAATGAATTTTTGCATTCGGTCTTTATTCGATGTTCATCCGTAAGTGTAGTATACTTAACTTTAGACGTCGCAAGGATATAGCCAGTAATAACTGTCGGCTCAACGCAGACTCGAGGAAGACATCGGAAGAGTGAAGCAGAATAAGCGCAAAGCGCAGTACAATTCTAAAAAAAAAAAAATTAATTCGGAGCCTTGATACGCAAGGACGAATATACTCACCTTCGGCAAAGCCGATATATAAATAGCCTCGTATCCCGTCGTCACGATGTCTCGAACGTTTTCTTACGGGACGAAACCCGCTCTCCGTCTTTCTTCGTTTTTCCACGAAGTTTTCGGTCGCTCGAGCAGAAAACGCGTTTTCGCATAATCGCAGCGACAGTTTCATAATTCAGTTAACGATGTGTTAACGTGTTCGGTATCGCCGATTGCTCACGAATACGTAAAGGTAACGTGTTTATGACCAGCGAACGCGTCTCGGTAAACGTTCACTTCTGAGAAATTGCCAGCGTACATTCGTTGGAAAGTTTAAGCAACATTCGATGAATATCCGATTCGACGTGAAAGCGCACACAAGGCAATTCTTTGTGTAAAAGGAGCCCGCGCGTTGATACTTCAGTACTATAGGAAATAAATTGCGATACATTAATTTCAGAGATCTCAATTTTATCACGAATCTCTTTGCCCATTGCAGTTGCACGCTAAAAGGTCATTGTAGGAACAGAAAAAATTCCAACTGAAGTTACACGTCATATTGATTTTGCGATGTGATTTTGCAATGCTTTTTTCTTAAATAATTATATACGAAAGTTGTATGAGCTATTACCCCAACAGGCACGTTGTGCGAATGTTGCACAATAATGATATCAAATTGACCAAAATTTTGTAATAATTGCGCTAAGATGATACGTTAAAAGCAGAAATTTTATCGAAATAAAATTTCTAAATAATATTGTTAAAAATTAGACAAATATAAGTTTGAGGTATAAATATTTTATAATTATTGCAAAAACTGTTTAATTTTTTATTTAAAATGTTATCATGCTGAATATGTAATATTTCATGTTGCAATATTTCTACATTATAATTTAGGAATAATTATGCATTTTTGTAAACATGTATATGGATTAATTATACTTCTAAACGTTTTATACATAATACAGCTAAAATATTTTTTTTTTCAATTATTAAACAATTTCTTTCACAATTTAATTTTGCAAATATACCATTAAGATAAATCGATATATCATTATTTTGCCGAAAGACTATTTCGAAATTATGCGCAAACAGTTATTAATATTTTATAAAAGGTCAATATACTTCTATATCTATTTTTATAAATATACCTACATAATATTGCAAATCAATATAATTTTAATGCAAGTTTTCGTCGTATAATTTAGTAAAATGTCCTATCGGGATAAGAATTGAAGAAAAACACAAGGAAAAAACGGTTTTATTGAACCTAAAAATCTAACTAGATGCACATCGAAAAATAATTTTATTGACTCAAAATAATAATTAATTTGAGTTAATAAAAAAATAATTTTATTAACTCAAAATAATTATTATTTAGTGGGACGTTCAAGCATGATGAGCAATGCTGAAAAAAATGTTGACATTCTATCAACTAGAAAAGATTTCTGGATTCAATGTTATTATTCTTTCATGTATCATAAAATAAGATCAATTTTTTAAAAACAAATAGGCCAACCTCTTGTTAACAAAATAAGTAGTGTATTTTCCAGGTGCTCACATTATTTTGTCAATTTATCTGTACTCAATACGCGTTGCTGCGCATGCAAAATTTTAAGTGAGCACGTGCACACGCGATTGCGGCGTGCAACAAAGTTCACCCCGCGTATGTCACAATTCAACTCAAGAGAAAGAGGAGAAAAGACGATTCGCCGCTCAACATAGGACCCTTGGTATCGCCCGCTGTTTTACACACGCGCGCAGATCGCATTGTGGACCACGATAATGGGCTATTGTTCCGAAGTATCGCGCGAATACGGCTCGGCGAAGAATCGGAGAAGAGGGCAACGCCGCCGCGCCGACTCTGGCGACATGTTCGATAAAGTGTTCCTCTGTTTTTCTTTCTCTTTTCTTTCTTTTCGCCGAGCCGTTCTCCAGAGAGTTTGCAATCATCGATACGATATCGAGATCAAAGATTATTCGTCGTCCCACCGCTCGATCGACGATCGGCCGGTCTGATACCTCTATGGTTATTAATGGCGGTAATTCCATCATCGCCTTATCGCGGAAGAACATCTCGCGAAAAACGTCCATGCTGTAGAAAGCTATTTTCAAACGCGAAGGATGTTCTGTCGAAGAAATCGATCAGAAGTCTGCTGTCAGAATTATTTTATCGGAATTATTTAAATAAAGAAGTATCCATTGGCGATACTTTCTCCTTTCGATTTCTTCACTTGAGAGAAAAGTAATTGGCATTCGTGATTATAAGTGAATGTTAAAATAATTATGATTAACTCCGTTTTTATAGTTATTACTGCTATAATGTTATTAATAAAAACATGCAATGTGTCAGAGATGTGCGAATCGAATCGAATCTTTGAACATAACTTTTAATTAACAACATTATATTATTGTTACATTGAAGTGTAATATATATATAGATAAAAAAAGCTTTTTATTTAAGAAACTTTTAGATTGATTATATTATATAAAGTTTAAATATGAGTATATAAGATTACCAATATATGTAATTCGCATTCGAACTGTTTAGATTCGAAATTTTTAAATAGTTCTAATACGAATCATAGAAATTAAAATCCGACTCGAATCGAGTCTTATCTGATTTGATTCGTATTTAAATATAGTTGGCACATCTTTACATTATGTTACACTGAAAAAATAATTGATATAATTTGAATATCAGTTGGCACAAAAAGGACTGGCATTTACAATTACTATAGTGGCAATTATATTTAAATCATGGTAATTAATTTTTTGTAACACATCCCATGTAGCACACAATATTCCAGCAATGTTGCAGCAATATTTTCAACTTTCTGCAATATTGCTAAAATGTTCTGTGCTATATGGGATGTGTTACAAAAAGTGATTACAATTACCATAATTAAAATATAGTTGCTGCCAAGTTATTGTAAATTTCAGTCATTTTTTCCCACACAGCACAGCATTGCAGAAACTTTCCAGCAATGTTAATACAAACTTATAAATATTGCTGCAACATTATGTATCAATACTTCTGAAGCGGACGTCTTACCATTGCTGCAATGTTACAGAAATATTGCAGCAATATTTTGCTATGTTTTTGCAATGCTGTGCTGTACCAATAGGTTGTACCAATTACATTTAAATTATGATAATCGTAATCTTTTTTTTTCATCAGTGTAACAATGTGCGAACTATTCAAATATGAATCGATTCAGTTAAGATTCGATTTGATTCGGATTTTAATTCCTACGATTGGCATCTAACTATTCGAAAAAAAGATTGGGATGTGCAAAACATTTTTTATAGTTATTACTGCTATAATATTAGTAACTAGAACTATACTTTGTTATAGTTACTAGTATTGTAGCATTGGACCATAGTTATTTAAACTTTCAATTATAATCACAAATACCAATTTTTTTCAGCATTCTCAATCAAGATTCTGATTTTCTCCTGCATGACCTGCAGACAATAATCACAATTTGCACAATTATGCGAGAATTATCATCCCACGAACTTGCGAAGGGTTGACCAACAACGTTGACACTCTCGCGTGATATCAGGTGGCCTTGATTTCGGTATTACGTCAGCAGGCGTTGGAACTGGAGAACGGCCTGGAACGGGAGAGCAAGGAGGTCTGCGTCACCCGAACCAGCTGCCAGCTGGTCTCTCTCCGAGTGTTAGAGCGTATATATCTACGGTGCGTTCTCTGCGGGGTCGGGGAACAGGGGGCCCCACAACGAGATTCGCAGGTGCGAGAGGTGAGGATGCAGCGGGAGGATTCTCGCTTATCTTACCGAGAAATCGTCTTCGCTCTTGCCACGGCATCTTAACAAATGGAAAACGAGCGACGGCGAGGAAAGGGAGAGAAAGAGAGCAGAGTAGAGAAATCGAAGAACCCACNTTTCGAAATCACTTCGGGGTGTGGCCGGCGGTTGTTTTGATTCTGCGAAATTGTCTTCTCCCCAATCGTGAGATATTTTCTCTCAGCATTATTTTTCAATATTTACATATTAATTATAAATTAATGCGTATCGCTAAAAAGACATTTGGCTCCATAGAGCTACGTAGAATTATCTTTAAAGCTTATTCGAGTTCGAAGGGAGAAATAGAAAAGAAAAAGGGTGGTAGGATGAAGAGAGGGTGAATAGAGAGGCACAAGGAAAAAAGACAGAGAAAGAGGAGAGCGGGATTGGAAGGCGCAGAGAGGCGAGAAGCCGAAGTGAAGCAAATCAAGTGAAAGAGACGAAATATGCGTGTACGCGCGCGAAGGAGAGGCGAGGCAAGGGAGGCAGAGGTGCGCAACCGGAGCGAGAGGGAAGGAGAGAGTAGAACATGCAGCTCGAGCTAGTCGCCTAGACAGCGTGGCAGCGGCGGCAGAAATCAAATAAAACGAGAGTTCGCTCGCGTACGCGCATGCACGTAACCGTCGCTGTACAGTGCCTGGCAGCAGTGATCTCTCTCTTTCTCTTTCTCTCTCTTGTTTCTCGCGAGCCTTGGTGGGTCCGGCGATGGCGAACGCGCCATGTCGTTTACGGTGACCGTTGGCGGCATCTTGTCTGGTCCGCGAAATTTCTCCTGTCATATAAGTAATGGTAATTAGCGATTGCGCTTGGCGCTCCATGAGAGACGCATCAGTACGACCTTCTGGGAGAACTCGAAGAACGTATTCAAGCGGAACAAAAAATCATTTTAACATTAAAATGGTGTCAAAAAAATACTTTTAAAGTGATAAGTAAAAATAACTTCATGATCACGATTCATTTTAATGCCATTTTGATCGTGACCTCTCATACAGCACAGAAGCTTGCAGCAATATTGCTGCAATATTGCAACATTTCGTATTGCAATGCAATATATATCGTAAATTAAGATTGATATAGAGACAATTATAATTATTATTGGGAGAAGAATATTTTACTCTTAAATGAAAAAATTCTTAAATCTCCCTGGCAATAAAAATAGTATGTTTATAAGATGTTAGCTTCAATGTTGAGAGTATATGTTTAATTGGAGTTTTAAAACATTTATTGAAGTGTTTATGAAATGGAAATTTAAACATGGAATTGTTTATGAGACGTTCACGACTGTCTGATGGAGACAAAGCACTCATTGAACATTTGCAACAGTCTGAAAACATAAAACATTTTTAATAAAACATTCCCCAAACATTTATAAAACATTTGTAAACATTCCGAAAACATACAACACTATTCGAACGTCATCAAACAATCGTGAACATCTTACAAACAATTCCATGTTTAAATTTCCATCTCATAAACACTTCAATAAATATTTAATGAACATATACTATTTTTGTCAGAGCTAAACTAAAATAATCTTGGCGCTATCCCATTAATTCTTTCAGACAGATTAAGTAATGGAAACTTGATGATGAAATTTGATGCAATGTTGCAGAGACATTACAAACAATTTTCTTGCAATAATATAATACTTCAGCATGTTACAGCGTTTAAAAAATGTTGTAAAAAATAGTACTCTTTGCTTCATTCGCGAGCAGTACACGCTATCGCCATCAGATAGATGTGGAATAATTCTACTTCACGTAATTAAAAAAACATCTAAGATAGAAGAAAAGGCACAACATTAGGAAATCTTTTCACTCACATTTTAATGAAACGATCTTGAAGGAGCAAATCCCCAAAATTGAATGCGAAGACAAAAGTAAATATATTTTGACAGTAACATTTTTGGTTCTTCTGTGTAAAAATTAATTCAGGGATATGATATTCCTGGAAGTCATATGTATAACCAAAATGTGCCTGAAATATTATCAGAAACACTAAAACATTGCTGCAACATTGCATTGCAATATTTCTAAAGGCGGACGTACACAGCTGAAATATTGAAGCAATGTTACAGCAACATTTTGTCACGTTGTTGCAATCTTGCGACAAAATATTTCTGCAAGGTTGCGGCAATTTTTCTGTGCTGCATGGGCTATTGTTTCGGACCGAGTTAATCTTTTAGAAGAGAGCTAGCCTTCTCTTCGTCATAGCTCTATCCGCGACGTCCAGATTCCAGGTTTAGCGTTAATATGGAGGTCGGTGTAACCTAAACCGCGGCCAGGCCAAAGCTTAGTCAACCAGGGTTAATTCAGCTAATTTAGAGTTAGAGTTGCTCCCGGCGAGATCTAAGTACTGATGTTTACCGAGGTCGTTTGCGCCTGACGCTAGTCGTCGTGCAGGTATCGCGAGCAGCAGCACCGCCGTGCCACTTAGCGATCGGTTAGTCCGTTTGCGATAGGATTAGCGTGGTGCGTAACTCATCTCGTTTCCCATCGCGTAATCCAGCTCTCAGGTACCATAAATAACGTATGTTTCAGCGACATTAGTTACATGGTAAGCGAGCGTTCGTCGCCAAAAAAAAAAAAGAGAAGCCCCTCTCTTTTTCTCGCTCGAGAATAAACGATCCGATGTTTCCTTGATATTTCACCGGTTCCCAATTGGCAGTGATCCCGGCGATTTCTACATCCCACCAACGAATACGTGTGGCTTGTCACGTCCTTAGCGTACATCGCGCAAGAACAACGCGGGAGCGGAATTTCAACTTCGGTCGCCTTCGTTCATCGAATTTATCGTCGTGTGTGGGTGCGTGCGTGCGTTCGTGTGCGCGCCTTAGCGAGTGAATGGAAATTAAACTGTGCTCTTTCTCGACGTAACGCACGAAAGACTCGTATCACCGCGCGCATAACTTGTGCGCGTTTCTAAAAGCTTCCCATATGGCAGCTATCGTTCCGGTGTAACCACACATCACCGCCAGAGGGGACTTTCATTTACCATAATAAGATATATAGAGGAACGGCCGCGGGACCGATCTATATATAGCCACCAAGTAATTTCATTGCGAGGAATGCGCCGCGCACTCGCGTGTTTCTTTTACTCCGGTAAAATTAACGCGCGATTCTGGCCGCCGATCGAACGATCGAACGAGTCCCACCCTCAGAAAAAAAAAATAAAAATCTCTTTGTCGCGGAGACAGTGCGAATAATGAATCTAGAAGATAACTCATACAGCACAGCATACACTAAGAGAAATGTTTGGTAAAATCAACCAAAGTTTGGTTGAATAACGATCAAATGAATTTTATAGTGATAGTTACTAAATATATAGTTGTTTTGACCAAACAATTTGTAGCCTTAACCAAATAATTATTTTCGTACAACAAATTACAAAAAGTTTTGTTAAATGTAACTAAGTTTTTGGTACCAGTAATTATAAAATTCATTTGATCACTGTTCTACCAAACGATTTCTCTCACAATCAGTGTAGAAAAGGCATCGCAAAATATTGCTCTAATGTTTCAGCAACATTGCTGCAACGGTAAAATATCCGCTTCAGAAATATTGTTACGTAATGTTGCAGCAACATTGTAGCAACATATACAATATTGTATTAACGTTGCTGCAACATTACGTATCAAAATTTCTGAAGCGGACACTTTATCGTTGCTTCAATGTTGCTGAAACATTGTAGCAATATTTTGCAATGTTCTTGCCAGTCTGTATCGTACGGGAATATACGAAACGACGAAAGAGTAAACATATAAATATATAAAATTCTTAATATTTACAGAGTAGTGGAGTTTGTCTTAATTTCTACTACGGTAAATATTTAACGAAATAACTAGCAGTCACGTTAGAGAGATCGCTTCCGGTTGCACGTGCGCGACTGCGAACGACGACACGTCGAGATCGACCTGCGTCGCAACGACGCAGAAACTCTTAGCATCGGGTGCGGCCGACTGCTTGCAGAGTGTGTACCCGGGGGGGCCGCGGCCGAGAAGCGGCACAGAAGCCGCTGATACAGGAACATGCCAGGAATTGGAAAGGCTTTCCGTGCGATGAATTCATGCAACGCGCGGTCTGAATCGCGGCTGCGTCGCCGAGCGTCGTCGTCGTCGTCGTCTCTGCCTCGCGCGATTTCACCGCGGAAAGCACGCGCGATTTTGCAGGCGGAATCTTCCTCGCGAGGAAGATGCGGAAATCACACGAACGCGAATAAAGTATGCGATTGACTCGCCTTGGAATGTCAGCTATGTCGCGTTTTTGTCGCAATAATAAAAATATACAAAAGAAAATAATAAGTGAAATTAGATCGATATGTAAATAATATCACAATAATCAGAAAACAGAAGTTACTTGATTTTTAGCAAAATATTTTTTTTCATATCAATTATGAATTTCACTGTTATCACTTATCAGTCTTACATTAACATTACATTTACTGCAATAAAAATTTGTGATGCCACGATTTAGGAAACCTGATTGATTTTATAAAAAAATCAATTTAATCTTCATAATAATTGTAAATATTTATGTATAATTAATGTAAAATATTCTACAATAAACCTTCTTTTATGAAAATATAAAAAAATTCAACATAATAATGCGATTACTTACATATCGACTATATAAATTGATCAAAAATTAACATTAAATGGAAAGAACAATTTTGCTAAAATACAAATCTGAAAATAATTTAGAACTTTCAGAACTTTCAAAGTAATTTATAACTTAAGTTATATTAAATCACTTAAAAAATGTTATCGGATGTTTAAATTGATTATTAAAATTTCCTGTTTGCAGTAACATTCTTGATCGTTCTACATAATTATTTTGATGGCCCAACATAAAATTATTTTCTGATTTATATCTAGCTAAATTTTTAGATGCTGCAGTAAAATTATTAACAAATTGTTAACACACTTTAAAAAGTTGAGTATAACTATAAGAAAAGAAAATGATTAAATTTCTATGTGTTATTCATTTTTCCTTTACTTCACATTTTTGTCAATGCAAACGTTGCTTATGTCAAAGAAAAATATAAAATATTGATGAGATACGTTTTCAAACAATTTTTTCTTTTATATTCGCGTTCTATGTACCAAAATACACAACTTAATATTCAACAGGTGTAATTACACGAAATACGAATAGTTCCTGACTTGTTCCGAAAACGCTGAAGCAATAAAATTTTCTATTGTGTGTTTATTTTTTTTTATTGTGTGCAACTTTTCTTAATAATACTATATATCGTTTTCTGAATAAAACAGAGTCTTAACAACAGCTTTTTTACATTTTTCATTTTAAAACACAGAGTTTTAAACGATCGGTACGCATTCAGCAACTCTCTCCTAGAAGTTAAAATACAAATTCTCAAGTCTTTGCTGTATTTAGAATACGATAAAAGGAGATGCTTAAGTATTATGTTCATTTTTTCGCAATTTCGCACTTTTGATTGAATTTCTTCTCTATATAATAGAATTTCTCTTTCAAGCTGACAGCAGCTGGCAACAGCCATCCTTCTGCAGTGTCCGAGTAAATTTCGCGGAATTATCCTTCTTTCGTCTTCGCACCCATAGTCACTCGGAACTTAGACTTCGATCCCCGAGAACGGACCAGCGGAATTTCCGCCGCTCTGGAAAGGAAAAAAAATGACCGGACGGACGTATTGCGTGCCGTGTGGTGCAAAGTCCACGCTTGTTTCTGCACTTACCGAGCCAATGCTAATTCGTGGGACTTGTCTATTTTCTCGCCCCGATCGAACCGAATTAACACGTTCGAGAGCTCGTGTGTCATTATATGTATTAATATATTAATAAATTAATAAACGCGATATATATAGTTACATATAGGGGAGACTGAGGTAATTCGGAAGGTTTTTTTTTCTTTTGCGTCTCCTGAGTCCTGTATTCATTAAAAAAAGGTTGGACGGTTTGAAAGGTTGAACCTTCCCCTTCACAATGCCGTTATAGATAAAACACGGAAATGTACTTGCTTTGAACTACATATAAAAATGTCGACCAGTGCCAAGTATATATATATGCCATAAGCCCGGGGTAATTCGTAATCAGTCCGGGAATATTCTGAAATTTGTGTTTTAAGATGATAAAATGTAAAAAAGCTGTTGTTAAGACTCTGTTTTATTCAGAAAACGATATATAGTATTATTAAGAAAAGTTGCACACAATAAAAAAAAATAAACACACAATAGAGAATTTTATTGCTTCAGCGTTTTCGGAACAAGTCAGGGACTATTCGTATTTCGTGTAATTACACCTGTTGAGTATTAAGTTATGTATTTTGGTACATAGAACGCGAATATAAAAGAAAAAATTGTTTGAACGACGATTCGACATTCGGTGATTCGAATCGCCCTGGCGTCAACTTTGCGCATTATTGCGTATGGTCTACAAAAATAGACATCACACAGCAAAAAGTAAACACGAAATGTTTCAAATACATTCAACTGGACACGATACATTCAAAGTTTTCAAAAAGAATCTTATTTATCTTACTTAAATTTTGAAGAAATGCTGACTGTCAGAAATTACTTCGACTGTCGCAAAACACATTTTTTACTGCCATAACTTCAATATGACGCCGTCGCCAACGAAACTTTATTAGCAGTGTCTTTACATTAGAACGCATTTACAGTATTTAAAGTAAATTTTTAACATGTACCCATGCAAAGATATTTCCATTTTTTCGAATATATATATATACACACAAGTGCGCAGACACGCATCTCGCGATTTCTCTAATACCGAGAACATGTGTTACCTCACACGCGACGGGAACTTCGGAAATTGCAGCTCAGCGGCAAAGATCGCTTTTTGCAAAGACCGAAGTATCGTATAAAAGTGGTCTACGTCATGCGATTAGTCATACAAGAACAGCGCATCCTTTTCATCGTCGTGAGCGATCTATCTATCGCCCGGGAGACTCTTTTGCCAATCTATCGCGTGATAGAGATTGATAATTTGCGTTCTTTAAGGGTCGGCTGTGTCAATCATTTCATTATGACGTCGATGCGAAATTGCGGGAAAACACGAACGGGCGATTCTCGCAACTTGAGGTACGCGCAAGTTCCCCGTCGGCTCGAGAACAAGCTCGGAAAACATATCAAACATTCTCGGGCAAGCATGTTCGATAAAGCACGCGAGAACGCAGAAGTATTCTCGAGATCGCGTTACTTTCTTCGGAATCAGGATTCCCTTAACAGCTGCTGTCTTTGATTATACGAATCTCACGTGATTCGTCAGGTAACAATTTGAGTCACCGAGAGCTCGCAAATTTAACCCTTATTCTACCGAAGGGGTACCTATTTCATTTGTAAAACAACTTTGTTTTTATGTTTTAATGGTCCTGACGCCATAAATGTCACAAATAAACTACATTTTTTATATATTAGGTGTATGCAAAGGTTTTAGTCATTTTTTCAAATTTTTATTTGTTTATCATGTAATACAGTGACTCTAAATCAATCTGACGAGGAAACATTCTCAAGTGTGAATTTCTGATTTTAATGAAACTTTGTATACATATAGGTTACATAAATAGATGAATTTAGAAAATATCAGTTGCTGTCCAAAAACGGTTTTAAGGGGTAAAAACATCCCTCATGTATAAAGCAATTTTCAGCTTTTTTTGTTATATCTCAAAAACTATTCAAGATATAAAAAAATATTTTATACAAAAGTTTTACCATAAAATTACTTCTATTCATTCCCGTCAATCATATTTTTAAAAATTAATTATTTTAAAAAACTTGTTTTTAATTATTTTTAAAAAATATTATTAACGGGAATAAATAGAGGTATTTTTATTGTAAAACTTTTGTATAAAACATTTTTTGATATCTTGAATAGTTTTTGAGATATAACAAAAAAAGTTGAAAATTGCTTTACACAAGAGGGGTGTACCCTTTAAAATCGTTTTTGGGCAGCAACTGATATTTTCTAAATTCATCTATTTATGTAACCTATATGTATACAAAGTTTCATTAAAATCAGAAATTCACATTTGGGAATGTTTCTCTGTGAGAAATATTTTCCCTCATTTTCTATCTTCTGCTACCTTACTGGGCAACTGTTAGATTTCTTCGCGAAAGAAAGATATTTGGAAGCAATGAATTCATCGAGCAATTTTCGTATTTCTGCCACATCTCGAAAGCGCAATCTTGCTAGGGAGAGCTGCATCGACCAGAATAGATGATAATCTGAAGGCGCCAAGTTAAGAGAGTTCGCCGCGTGCGGAGGAATTTCCCAGCCCAAGTTAATGATAGTTTGTTGAGGGATCCGAGCAACGTGCGACCTAGCATTGTCGTGCAGCAAAATGACTTTCCGACTCCCTTGTCCAGTAAATGGCTTTTCTCCTCAATTTTGTCGGCCAAATCATTCAATTGACGACTGTAGCATGAACAGTTTCATCCAGTTGAAGGCGTTCGTAATAAATTACAACTTTCGCATCCCACCAAATACACAAAAGAATCTTTTTGCTGTGAATATTTGGTTTTGTCACTGATGAAAGAAAGCTGTCCGGGATCCACCCACGAATGTCTGCGTTTAGAAATATCATATATAATCCATTTTCATCGCCAGTAAACATCTTCCACAAAAAATCTTTTTTTGCGCTGGAAAGCAATGAAATACACGTACTCAACCGGCGAATAATGTTTGGGACAATTTATGCGGCAACCATTTTCTGAGCTTTGGAATTTTTCTCATTTCACGCAGTCGTCTTGAAGTTGTTGCTTGGTCAACTTCCCCGGCGAAAATAGTATGTTTATTAAACACTTATTGAAGTATTTATGAGATAGAAAATTTAAACATAGAATTGTTTATGAAATGTTCACGACTGGATGATAGATGTTCGAAAAGTATTTTTGGAATATTACAAATGTTCGAGGAATGTTTTATTAAAAGTGTTCTATGTTTTCAGAATGTTACAAATGTTCAAAGGGTGTTTTGTAAAACATCCTTTGAACATTTGCAACATTATGAAAACGTTGAACACTTTTCGAACGTCTATCAAACAGTCGTAAACATTTCCTAAACAATTCCATGTTTAAATTTCCATCTCGTAAACGCTTCAATAAATGTTTCAAAACTGCAATTAAACATCTACTTAACACTTAAGCAAACATCTTATAAACATACTATTTTCGCCAAGGTTTGAACTGTTCTGCAAGTTCTACTTGCGTTTAGGACGGGTTTTCATTCAACAACGCTTCCAAATTGTTGGCCTCAAGCTTTCGTAGCGTCCCAGAGTGCGGATGATCATTCACGTCAAAATCACCATCTTTAAAGCTTGAAAGCAATATTTACACGTATTGAGGGACACAATATTTTCCCCAAAAACAGAGAAAATGGATTCACATGCTTTAGCAGCATTTTTTCCTTGCTGAAATTCATATTGAATGGAATGGCGATCGTAACTTATTGTATCAACTGTTGTTTTTAACGTTACGTACACTTTCGAATCATAATAAATAAAGTTTTATTAAAGTTTAATACCAACCTTGCAAAAACACAAAACGGTGGGAAAATATTTCAATTTAAAATAATTGTATTAGAGTTCTGAACCAAGGACTAAAACTTTTGCATACACCTAATAGTTAACTTTTTGCAAAAAAAAAAAACACTTCTCTGTGATGACTATATGGCTCGAGCAATCAGGCTTTATTTGTTTTCTTTTTTTATACCTATTTTCTTCGGTAAAATAGAGGTTAAAGTTAATTGAATTTCGCGCATCGCAAAACATTTGGAACCCTCAAACCCATTCACCCAACATACACACATTTTTTTCTTAAAGTAGGATAATGACAGCGCTACGCGCCGTAGACTGAATCAAATTGATTTGCCAGATTTGAAGGGACGCACGCCATTCAATTTACGTCGGATACACGTATTTATTGCTCACGTCGTCGCGTAACTATAATATAATAATAAAGACGAATCACGATTACAGGACGGTGCTGAAGAAAAACAGGAAAGATACGTGCGCATGATTGACAGAGCTATGTATTTATATATACTGTTTATTTATATACTGCTCGTGCAAAATATATCCCTTTGGCGCAACGGAAATATCACGGCGTTAACAACCGGTCCTTTGTCGTCGACGTCCGTTCCGAGCGAAGCTCCATTTACGAAAATTCGGACGATCGCCGCACCGTCCGCGTCTCGAGGACGCGTGACGCGGGTCACAGGTGTACTAGAGCTCTATATTATAAGAGTAGCGCAAACAACCGCCATGTTGGACCTAATGCTGGTTGGCTGAAAGTGTGGAAACCAGAATCACTGAACGCTCATTGGATGAGAGACAATACTATATCTATTAGGTCCAAGAAGTCGGCATCGCTTAAGATAAAAGGATTGCGCTACTCTTATAATATAGAGCTCTA
Source organism: Solenopsis fugax (assembly GCA_003595255.1). Lineage (NCBI taxonomy): Eukaryota > Metazoa > Arthropoda > Insecta > Hymenoptera > Formicidae > Solenopsis > Solenopsis fugax. The sequence goes on from QKQZ01026399.1 coordinate 15,505, forward strand.
GGGTGTACGTCCCGCGCCACGTGCACAAGATACGATTTTGCGCCGCGGCATTGGTCGCTCTCCACGTGCATCCTAAAATTGTCGCTGATTATCCGCTTCTGTGTGTGTGTGTACGTAAAACTGATATCCACCCACACCAACGGTCGTCGCGGCATTAAGAGATCGTCGCGGGTAAATTAAGTAAATAAACAGTAGAAGGACGGGACGAGAGCGCACGTGTTCCCTGACGGATGGGATGGAGTGAAATACACCCGGATGGGACGGATGCAGCGAGGGGAGGGCTCGGGGGTTGAAACGAGATCAAGAGGCTTGCCCTCGACGACGACAACGTCGACGACGTAAGAAAAAGTAGACGGCGGTTACTCATTACTCGGAAGATTGCAGACTCTATTTCTGTCCGTGTCGCACAATTGGGGCATCTTCGTGTAGCGAGATGGTAGTAATGGCGGCACGGCCATGGATACGTGCGTTGGTAAGAGGGCGGCGATAACGCGATAGTTGACGAGGATCGTTCGCGTGCGCGGGGGCGCGAGGACGGGGGAGTTACGCACCAACGCCGTGGACATCCCGTAGAGAGGTGTATATTAGACGCGATGCGTCGCGACGCATGGATCAGAAAGACGCCGGACACGATCGGGAGATCTACTCAAGGAATTATTTCTTGCGACATCATCGGGAGTCTAAGCGTCCGCCGGAGGGATCTATAGACATGGTACGTGCCTCAAATGATTGTGTACTTTGTGTTTTGATATATAAATGAGCTGTGCATTGAGAGGAAAGTATTTGTTATTTATTACCATAAATTGAATGTGAAGATAATTATGATTGAGCTTCATTTTTCTAATTATTATTACTGTAATCGAGAGAATGGTTTCCATAAAGTATCTAAAAATTTAGTTAGATACACTGAGAGAGAAAAGTGTTTGGTGTCTGATTATAATTGAATGATAAAATATAATTATGGAGGTCAATTTTCATAGTTATTACTGCTGGAGTGTTAGTAATAATAATACTATATTTATTCCATCAATTGTGACAAAATTTTAAATTATAAAATTGGAGATATTCGTCCGTTAATGTAATACATACAAATTGAAATAAGAACGCCTTCTACGCTCAAGCTAGATCTTAGTGCTTTTATAAATTTTACTTGCGTGATTTTTATATATCTTTTTTCAAATTCAACCGACTGCGCGCTGAATTACTTTTCCGGTCATAACACAGCTATAAGTTGAACATGAACAGGTAATATCACATTTATTAAATTAGAAACAATTTAATAATTGACGATGCTAACTTGCATCTTGATGTTAGACCCTTTCCCCCCCCCCTGAAAAAACTGTAAAGAATTTATTGTGAAAAATATCAATTTAAATTATAAATTACGATAATTTTAAATATTGATATAATAAAGTACCAAGATATGCAATAAGTTCTTTATAATTTATATTATAAATAACTTATTGCATATCTTGGTATTTTATTATATAATAAATATATAATAAATATGATATAAATAATACAATACAATAAATAAGAAGAAATGCTATCTTTCAGTCGCGAAACGGATTTTAGTGCTTAATATTTCCTATAATGTATCAATTATTTAATACATATTATGTATTAAATAATTAATATATTATAAGAAATTTATAACTTATAATATATATAGGGGAGACCAGGGCTATTCGTTGCAGTTTTTTTTCTTTTGCGTTTCCTGA
>QKQZ01026403.1:0-13941 GCA_003595255.1 Solenopsis fugax
AAGACGAAAAATCGAGCTGTCTCACGAATAGAAGTATGGCAAACTACGAACTCGAAAATAAGTATGGCGAGCTAGAGTTAAGAAATCATATCGTAATACACGTAAATTTGATACTGATGAGGGACCACCATAGTACAATTTTTGAATTTTTCCAATGAATTTTTCTACCCCGAAGAAAAAAATCGAAAAAATCCGCGGAAAAATGGAAAAAAACGGGGTTTTTCCCAAGCCTTTAAAATTATAATTCGTATGTAATTCGTATACGATCGTATCTCTAATAATGCGATTGTCATGTGGTCGCATACGAGTCATATAAAAATCGTATGTACCTTATACACAATCTTATATGATTCGGAACATACGTCAAACATGTCACATGTGAAACAAATATCCAACGATGATATGTAATTCGTATACGATCGTATACCATCATATGTCTAATCATGCAATTAGCATGTGATCGCATACGATTCGTATAAGATTCGCATATAATTCTTATACGATCAGATATGATTCATATATCAATCATATACTATTGATATATGATTCACATACCAAATTTACGGTAGGGGTTTAAAGAGGAAAAAAGTAAAGAATTAGTTTGCAGTGTTGTAAGAGATACAGTTTTTAAAATAACGAGTTACAGTTACTTGGAGAAAAATTTTACCCCAATAGAACGACATTTATTAAATTATATAATGAAATCTTGTATAAGAATTATAATCTGCAATTATGTAAGAAAATGTTTACAAAAATAGACATAAAAGTATTGATCTTTTACAAAATATTGATAACTATTTGTTAATTAATGTTAAGTATTTCGGCAAAACTATATGGAATTATTTTAGTAATATATTTACAAAATTAAATTTGGAAAAAAATAGTTCAATAATTGAGAAAAATATTTTAGCTATATTATGGATAAAACATTTAAAAATATAAATAATCTATAATATAATATACATGCTTATAAAAATGCATAATTATTTTTAAATTATAATGTACGAATATTGCATTATAAAATATTACATATTCACCAAAGAAAAATTTAAAATAAATAATTAAGTAAAGAGTCAATAATTTTTTAAATAATTGAAAAATATTTTTATTCATATATCATCATATTTGAATTTGTTTAATTTTTGATAAATGTTATTCAAAAATTTTATCCCGACTGCAGCATTATGATGTATCATCTTCGTGCAGTTATTACAAAAAATTTTCATCAATTCGTCATTATTGTGTAATAGTTGCATATTATATCGGGGTATCTAAAACATGTTTTACTACGATTAACACGTCAGTCGTAACAGCTTGCAACAATTTTTAAATACCTCTCCAAATACATTACAAATAAGTGATCAGATGCATAAAAAAGTTTAACAATAATTGTAAGTAAATGTTCTATTCCAATTTATGACAAGTTATTTTTGGAACATTTTAATACTATGAAGAAGAAAGAAATTTAAGCAACGTATAAATTATATTGAAGAATTAGATGATTTGGAATTTGAGATGTGATTTCGATTAAATAAACAATCTGTATTATTAATATTAGAAGAAATAAAAGAAGAATTAAAATTTGTTACCATTGCAGTTACCATTAGTATAAAGCGAGTTTATTTGAATGGAATTTGTACTAAAGGAAACAACTACCTCCGCAATCTCTTATTTAAACGTCGCAATCTGGAAACAATGTCTACTTACGTTATATTTATTTGTACACGAGAAATACGTGCATAGTGTATCAATAAAATCAGTCTTTATTTTAAAAAACAGAACTAAATTATTAAACGAATATTTACATCAGTTAGATTCCGCAAAGAACATAAGAATACAGGTATAAGTTTTACGAAAAATGCTTAACAGAAGGTCGAGCGTGGTATAAAGTATATACTATAATCTCTAATTGGTGTGTTATATAATTTATTAGAGTTTTAAATTAATAGTTACAATATAGACATGAATTACATGTTTTATACATATATATAGGGTATCGTCCCAAAAAGGATTCCCCCTTCATATCCCCTCTTAAAAGCGGAACATTCTAAGAAAAAAATCCTAATATAAAAATGTCGAGGGTACCCTTACAAAAAAGACCGACTGCCGAGGTCTACTGGTCACTACATAGAAATATTATAGGAAACTACTGGGAATATTACTGGAAATCGCATAGACGTATTATTGAAAATTACACACAGAAAAAAAATTAGTATCAAATCAACAATTCATTGTTTTATATATAAGCAAGAATATAAAATCTCCTTAGAAGTATTTATAATCTCAAAGAGACATAATTTGCTAACATAAAGAAATTTTGTTTCTTCATGCAAGCAAATTATGTCTGATCAAGATTATCAAATTCTTCCAAGAAAATTTTATATTCTTGCTTATATATGAAACAATGAATTGTTGATTTGATAGTCATTTTTTTCTATTATTACTGCCACATGTGATTTTTTCGCACTACTGAAATGTATACGCGATTTGACTCTGTGCAAGTAAAAGTCGCATTGGTGTCTTCTGAAGAAATATAAATTTAAACTTCATTCTCAGACTCAAACCCCAATCACATTTAGCACCAAATGTATTGGTCTTGGAATAAAAGGTGATAAACATCTTATCATTGAACCGCGATAAAATAAGTGCGCGTTGTCACGTAAATTAAAATTATATCACTACTTTATTCAACGAATATACATACCTTAATAAATCTTTCTCCAGAAAGATACAATAATGTATATACGTTCGTTGAATAAAGTAGATATAACTTTCATTTACGTAAGAATGCGCTCTTATTTTATCGCAGTTCAATGATAAGATGTTTACCACCTTTTATTCCAAGATCAAAATTTAACATTTGCTACTAAAAGTAATTGAGGTTTGAGTCTGGGAATGAACTTTTCAATTTTATAATGAAAAGTTAGAGATTTTTGAGTTTTCTGGAAAATAACTGGAAATTTCTATAAATGTTTAAATTGTGAGATTTCTTCTATTACCGAGTTGGCAACACTGTATGTCAAATAAAATTTAATTACTGTAAATAACAAAACAGATTATGGATGATCAAATTAAGTTAAATGTTTTATTTGAACATTAAGTTTATACGAGATAACGAACAAATACTGCCTTTTGTATGGAAATGCACTTTTTTCTTCTACATAAGTATATTTTTAAAAAATTTATAAATTAAAGTTCGTGTTTTAAAAGTATCTAGTTGAAATTAAAAATTAATTTGTTTAAAAAATAAATTAATGTCAAATTTAATTTAAAAAGGCTTATTTTTACCTCTTCATAACAATATCAATGACATTATATCGACGATACCGATACTTTTCAAGAATAAGGGCCTTAGTTAATTTTAACTTTTTATTATTTTACTTTTATATTTTTAAACCATCATTCTGAAATTCCTCATCAATTTTAATTAATTTTTGTTTTCTGTTAAAGATAATGATCCCAATCGATCGAGGTGTCACTATTCCTCAGTCTATAATAAAGAACGTAAGAACAAACGACATTAGAAAAATGACTTTTGATCTCATGTCTTGTGGGTTTACAAACAAGGAGATGGCATATTTATCCGAAAAATAGTAGAGTTCCTTTATTTTAAAAACTCTAGAAAATAGCAAAGAACGTGATTCACTTACTTTCTGCTTCGCCGGTCCAATCGGGTCACTGCGCGCGCGCTCGATTTGGACGTGTCGCTTTCCAGAACGAAAGTAAACGTTGCTATAATTAGCACCGGTAGTTCTTTTATAAACAAAGAGGAGGGGACTTGATGTTGCATCTATATTAGAGTGCCTTAAAAATAGTGGTAGACTACTGAGTGTAATAGTCCGGGAGGTGATGGGAAAAATTGGCAAGCGAGTCCATCAAAGTTGATTTTTATTTATAGAGTTGTTTTCGTGTTACAAATGAACGAAATGACTATCAGTCAACGGACCAGCGGGATGGGAGATCCCCATAGTGTCGCAACAATGTAAAAAAAAGTGAAAAAACAACGATTAGGGATAAAACTGCACCGCATAGACACCAACCGAGTAAAGACTAAACATAAACGCATTTCAAATTAATCCGTCTTACAATTAATGATCCATCAACATAACTTTATTAATTTAGAAATTAAATAACAGGCAGATTAATGTGTTATTTCCAATACAATCGATCGATCGTACATGATGCTTGCGCGTGATATTGGACTAATACGATGTATCCGCGTTAGATCTCGCATTCCGCCTGAACACCGCAACACTTCCAAATTAGCTGTATTCCCCTCGAAAATCGGGAAAAATCGAATTTTTGATTCTCTAACAATAATACGTTCTCAAAAAAGTTTCTACAAGATATCTCATTTCTGAACCTAATAACAGATACATTTCAGAAAGCTAGATCACTGATGATATCTGAATGTTGTCTAATGCACCGTTTTTTGAAAGCAGAAAGATAACAAAAATGATGTCTAAAAGATTTCTCAAATTGCACATCTTTATGATATCTAAAATATATTAACATATAGAGTTCTTATTTATGATGTCTAAAAGAAATGTATTCTATGTCAACATATGAATCTCTTATTTATGATAAAAAAGATAATATTGTAAATATATTAATATACATATTTCTTATAGTGAGAGAAAAAATTAGTAAATATTAATAAATATTTATTTGAATAGTGCAAATAAAAATATTTATGGCATATAAATATTTACTATAAAAATGATACTTAAATTAAATTAGTGATACCTGTAAATAAATATACATTTACATTTAGTAAATATTTTATTAATACTATTCGAATAAACAGTTATTAAAAATTTAATAACTTTTTCTCTCAAAGTAGGGAAAATAAATTGTTTTATTTTAATAATGTAATAAACAAAATTTATTTTTATTGTTATTAATACAAATATGAAAGTAATATTATAAATTTTTTGTAGTATTGAACATTTATTAAACTTGATCGTTTTGAATTTTTTCCTTTTGTCGTTTACTAATACGATCGCCAGTATGTTGTAATCACAATTTTATTATCCTCTGTACTTCGGCGATAGATATATTTCGAGACGTAACAAGAGTTCCTAAAAAAATTTCAATATATATTAATAATTTGATTAAGAAAAAAGTATGAGCAGGAAATGTATTATTTGTTAAATTATAGATCTGTTCTTCATAGTTAAATTTTTGCACTAGTTATTTCTCTAATAGTCAGTCGAGTCAATGCTTACAATTAAAATAACTTGGAGGAAAATGATAATTATTTAAACTTTAAAAAAAATAACTCTTTCATTTCTATTTGGATTAATGTTTTGATCGGAAACCGCATTTAAAGATAGTTTCTGAAAATAAAAAGATCTTAAAGAACTATCACTGCAAAAACAAGTGTACGTAAGTAATATTTTTGTAGTATACTTCAAGATATTGTAAGAAAATTTTGGTTATTTTAAAAACTATCAACGACGATATTTACACCGCAATATCATTAAAAGTTGCTGTATTGTTAACTTCTTAATATTGCTATTACTGTTAACTATCTTCAGGATAATAAATAATAACAAATGTTTATATGAAAATGATACTAATAATTTACAATATTTTTCTAAACGAAATAAACTTCTAAATGAAATAAATATATAAAAACTGCTCTTATTAAAATGTTACTTTTAGAAACTATCTTTTTTCGCGGTTTCCAGCCGAAGAGTTGATAAGAAAAATTGAAACAGATCTTTTCACTCTTTACGGGGTAAGGGAATCTTAGAAATGTTAGTTGGCACCAGTAATATTAAATTGATTGCCATTTTAATTCTATGATTTCATTTAACTTAATTTAGTCAACGTAACTTTTAATTGAATTGGACTTTGTTCATATAACTTTTAACATAACTAAATTAATTGTATAAACCATTAACTTTAACAATTAATTTAGTTTAAAAAATATATTAACTTACCCTGTGTTTTACATACTATCTGGGTAGTGAGATACATACGCAACATGAGATTAAATTAAATCGAAAACAAATCGATACAGTGCGACTGACACAAAAAGCCATATCAAATGAGTTTTAAAGAAATATAATCCGCAAAGAGTACAAAAAGGTGTTAACACCATTGGAGTCTCAGTGAGTAAAATAAGAAAAAATTGTCCAGACTTGAAGAAGATAGTTTACCTTGACAATATATCTTTTATTTCAACAGATTCTCTCATTTGTGCTTTGCTGTCTAGATAGTCCGCAAATGTTTTGCTGCATTCCTTCATTAGTAGAAACATCCGTTTTACTTTTCCTGTACTAAATGTAGGTGTCAACTTGTCACGTATCTTTCTTCATCTCTTTCCAGACATTAAAAATAAATGTTTGGATAACGGGTCAATTTTTTCATTAGAGTAAAATCCACGATCGCAAAAACTTTCGAATTCCTTTACCAACACAATTTGGATAATATCAGGATCTGCGACCACTAAGTTTGGTTTATATAAAGTATATATTCCAAAAAGACGATGGTTTTTATATTTCATATACAAATCTTGAAAGAATATGCCTGTTGACAAATTTTTTACTTAATTAATTTTGCGTCTTTTAATTTTAAATGAATATATTTATAATAAATGTATTTAAATAAATATATAAAATAAATAACATATATCGTTTATTTTATAAAAGTAGAATCAAATTTCAAGAATCGTGACGCTAAGTACGTATAAAAAATTTGACGGGCCATATACAAGCGATCATTAATGCCTTACTCGTGCAGTCTTTTTCCTCTATCTTTTTATATAATGTAGGAGACATATCTTATATGAACACATATGGATATGCACCGGGCAGGCATTTACGACCGTTACTGTACATGATCAGGGCCATTTGACGTGAACGTCGCCAGGCAAATGACGCGGCGCTCTAAGCTTATTTAAATCATATGTCAAACAATCTTACAATTAGAATTCCTGAGAAACTAAAACCGCAATAAAAAATCTAATAACGTATTTATTATATAACATGGTGACATGATCTTCCAATTGAGCCTTGTCCAGTTAAAATTGATACACTCCCTGGCGAGAAATAATTCATCGAATCGATGTCGAATTGACGACAAGAGACACCACGTCATAATATTTACATATTTACATTGTACATATAAATATTAATTATGAGAAATTTTAGAAATACTTACCTACTGGTACTTTCCCAGTAATAATTGTTTTTATCGAAACTTATATCGTTTTCTTAAGCATTATATCGAGCATTATACACATTTATTATAAACATGTGATATTCAATTTCTGGCACAACCATGAAGTTTTCTAAGTCAAACCCATTTTCCCATTTGGAAATATTAATATTTCCAAATTGGAAAATGGATTTGACTTAGAAAACACCATGGTGCGCCTGAACTTAGTGGTCGCAGATCCTGATATTATTCAAATTGTGTTGGTAAAGGAATTCGAAAGTTTTTGCGATCGTGGATTTTATTCTAATGAAAAAATTGACCCGTTATCCGAACATTTATTTTTAATGTCTGGAAAGAGATGGAGAAATATGCGTGACAAGTTAACACCTACATTTAGTACAGGAAAAATAAAACAGATGTTTCTACTAATGAAAGAATGCAGCAAAACACTTGCGGACTATCTAGACAGCAAAGCACAAATGAGAGAATCTGTTGAAATAAAAGATATATTGTCAAGGTAAACTATCTTCTTCAAGTGCATCTGAACAATTTTTTCTTATTTTATTCACTGACATGAGACTTTAATGGTGTTAACACTTTTTTGCAGCGCCAGAAATTGAATATCACATGTTTATAATAAATGTATTATAATGTTTGATATAGAAAACGATAAAATCTTCGAGTAATTCCGCAAATACCATCGCAAATCTGAAATAGAAAGATATATTTAGATTTACGGAGAAACAACACTTAACTCTATAGACCTAGTTTACATCGTCAAAACGTTGGTACGCGTATTTTTGATGTGCATCAATGTTTTAGTACAATTGCGTTTACTTCGAACGTATTAAGGGGGAAAAAAAATAATACGAATTTAATTCATGTTGATTGTCTCCTAGTGGTTGAATTTGAAATTATAATTTACTTGAGTTTATTCTTGTTTTATAAGTGGAATATATTATTTATTTTAATAAAAACGCAAGCTTTTACTGATTACGCCTGATTTAATCAAAATATGTATATGTTATTAATAATCTTCACTTTCAATTATGTTGTAATTACATTTAAATTTTCTGATTCATATTCTTATTAACATATAATTAATTTTTATTAAACGATATACAATGATAATTAGTAAGAAATTTATTATACATGTATAATAAAGCTTCAAGTTTCATTAAAATTTGAATTTCTTACTTCGTGAAGTTCCTTTATAAGTCATATTAACTCAAATAATATGAAAGTAAATTTAGGATATGTCAATTTCATCATCTTGCCCTAATATGCGGATAAGATGACTTTTAATTCTGAGTAAGATGAGAAACAGTCAAATAAAGTTAAAAATGTACTTTTATGAATAAAAAAGATTTATTATATATAAAATATAATAATCTTATACTATTTTGATATTACAATATAGTTAAAGAGAAACGTACATGGAACGAAAAATAATTATATAATCTGCAAAAATAAAATTATTAAAATTGTGACATACATTACGGTATACATTACGATTAAAATTGCGTTATATATATAATCAGATACTGTTAAGACCAAAAAAACTAATGCACAAATGCATTACCTTGCTCATGCACAAAGTTCGTCATCTTACCCACAGTTTATTTGTTTATCAAATATAAATATTGCAACGTGAAAATTAAAAAATATGAATACGTTATTGTATACGTTTTTAACTATACAGTATTATGATTTTTTTAGAGAAAATAAAAATATTTGTTATAAATATGTCATTCCTTACGAACAAATACTAAAAAATTACGGATGGGTGTTTCCAAAACACATTTCTTATTATATTATATACTCTTATGGACAGATTGAAATCAAACTATCACAGATTATTTATTATCATCTAAAGTCCTCTAATAAATTAAGCACCGGTTTGTCATTTATTATTAAGTTGGAAAAATTAACAATTCGTCATCCTACCCACTTTGTCATCTTACCCCCTCCCCTACATGAAAAAAATTCAAATTTTATGAAAGTAATATAGTACTCTCTCTCTCTCTTTCTCTCTCTGTCTCTCTCTCTGTCTCTCCCCCAGAGCTTCGGTCCATGGGTCTCGCCAAATCACGCATCTTCACCCTGCCTCTTAATTTTTCTCCTGACCAACTCAATCTATTTTTCATTTCCGCTCATGTCTCCCAACCACATCTTCCTCCCACCCCAATGTCTGCTTTGGTCCTTCTCTCTTCCTGCTCGTCCTTCCCTTCACCCACTTCTCTACCCAATCCCTCTTCCTTCTAATTCATGTACATCTCCCCTGATGTATTATCAAAAGCGCTGACTCAGTATAGATTTTTTAACGTTAGAAATCAAAAAACAAGCCAATATGAAAATAAACTAAAATTTTTACAATAACACAAAATTATTTTCTAATGCTAATGAAGAAACCACATTATTTCAAACTATTTTATCTAGTCACTATTTTGATACGTACGATTTTCGATACATATTAGTGACCACTACGATTATTCGATTTACGATTAGCCTTGCAGTACATTTGTTCTTACTATTAATTTCTTTTATATCCGAATAATATAAGTGATTACTTTTGTTACTATTTCTCATAAGATATGTAATATAAATATATACATTGACTGACGCAAGTGCATCATGAATTTAGCGTATCTTATAAGCCAACAGCCATCTGCTTTGAATGAAAACGCGCTCACTTTTAATATATTTAAAATAGTAAAATAAAATAGAAAACTGATAAACACGTATATTGTGAGCATCGACTACATGCTTTTCTTAAGATTGTATATGACTAAGGAGTTCTTTACTATTTTTCTGTCTTTGATTACATAACTCTTAAGAATACTTTTCGTTGTACTGTATTCCCTTATGACTAAGTCTGACTAGAAGATTTTCTATTATTAGAGCACTTTTCGTTGCTAAGTTTGATTAGATAGCCAAATCTCCCATTATCGGAAGTCTCCCTTCGATAAAAGGTATGCATCACTTTAGGAATTTTTTAAAGATTGTAATGCATCATAGCATAGCCTTATAAATAGGGACCTCAGCAACTGCAGGAGCAGTTCCTCAGTTCATGTACTACTGTAAACTACATATATATATATTTGTATTCTACAATTAAGTAATTATTGTAAGAAAAAAAAGAAATAAATTCTTTTATTTTAAACATTAAAATCGACGAATCTTACAATGTAAACATGTACTATTTTGATATTAGAAGGTTAATAAGTTAATATTGGCGATATGCATTGCAGAATTTTCTTTCGATTCCAATAAATATATATACCTGATCACTAGGACATGTTTACTAATTTGGACATTCACTTTATGTGTCTATTTTTAGGATAAAGATAACACACACGCATAGTGGGAATGCGCGGCTTATCTTACGCGTAGCTGCATTCACGATACATAAAAAAGAAAGCTTATGGTCACAGCGACGGTTCTTAATGCCGATTAATAATTTTAAAAATTTACAATCTTCAAATCATTCAAACTGCACGCCGCATATTCGTTGGACTTGAAACAGTCATGAAGACGAAGTATATAAAATTAACTTTAGAAGAACTTATAGAACTCTTATAAGAACTTTACATTATAAATGACATGCAAATCTTAATCGTATTCATTTAAATTAAAAAGGTCCTATTTGCAACACGGTCCGATTTAACCAACTCTCCCCTATACAATTAATTTATGTAATTATAAATAGTTTTTATTACTTTCGGTAATCATAAATTAAGCCAATAACAAGCCAGTATTGAGTCAATAATAAGTCAGAATTTAATTATTAAACACTGATCAAATAATCACTGAAATATATTATATTATCCTCTACTTAATCATTATAAATTTCTTAGTAATTCTTAGTATTAAATATCTACAAGGGGAAAAGCGTTGTTTTATTTACCATTCGGCGTTGTCCTGCACGTCCTGCATCTGGGCGTGGCGACTCAGATAGACTCTGACTTGGTATGACTCTGTCCCACGTCGCAGCTGTTAGAAGGTGTAATGCCTACAGTGGCCTACAGTGCATACGCATCAAGCACATTATATTATAAGACGAGGAGACAGTGGTGGGTGTCTCTCCCACCACGCGAAGAGACTCTTGTTGGCGGTGGGAGAGATCTGTCTGGGCTGGATTAGGATTCATGCTGCATCTAGGCAACTAAATCTTTGCCACCCGTATCAAATATAACTTAAATTAATCAAATTCTATATTCTGATGCTTTTTACGTTATTTTCTGTATATGTAAGTATATATGTGCATATAAGCATGATCGCAAGGTTAACTATAATTACAAATGTTAAAATGTCAAAACATGTAGACCGCGTATAAACAAAACTACTTAATTTAAATTTTCAATTTGTTTAGTTTTATCAGAATATTGTATTAAGGTAAAATCGCCTATTATGAGATTAGGTTCCTAATATGAGGTAGCGAGGTTTCTGCTACATTAATAAACGCAAATGGTTGGTACCATCATAAACTTATTACTCTTGGGGTGAAATCTATTTAATAGAAAATTCATTATTAGATCATACGTACAGTAGTTGAAAAAAAATTTTTTAATTTGAACGTTGTCAACATTCATTAAGATGAATCTTTAAGCCTTGGACGTTGTCAACATTCATTAAGATGATCTTTAAGCCTGAAGTCTTTAAACCTTGTTTATTTAGGCTAAGGCATTTAAACGCTCATTGCTCTGAGTACTTCTTAAATAGGTTTTTACTCGATTAATCTAACCTTTTTGCCGTATCTTGTATTTGTACACGCGTGCGCCTCTAAGGGTTGTGCGGGCCGTAACTCACAACACTGTGAATTTACTGCAGACCTGTGTCCGCGAGTTTTTTATTTAATATTTGTACATTGAAGAGTGGGGAAAGAGAAAAGTACTCTTAATTAATCTTCACAAAATATGTTTATCTTTCGCGAAACTTTGTTCATGCATAGTAAAGGACATTTTATAACTGCATAAACATGATATAAATAAGCCGTCGTTTCAAAATAAAACTTTTTATCGCTATAAATGATCTCATTACGATTAAAAAATGCATACTACGTTTGTTGAGGAAACTTTGTCTCTACTTCATTAAGGCCAATTGCGTAAACATGATGTTATAAATAAATGAAGCCTAATCATAAAAGACAGAACGTAAATGTGTTTGTACCATATTATGGGAAGCTGTCTGTGACGAAAAATTTGACTGATTTTAGCAATTAAAAAAGTCACTATTATTTTATTATTACTATTATTATTATTATAAAACTCTTATTTCAACATTCATTGTACTGTACTGATTTGTCTTCTATATATTACTTCTTCTACTACTGAATTTGTAATAAAATAAGCTTTATTTTGCTTATAAAAAGAAATAAAAATTTTGAAAAAAATAGGTCAATGGTGGGGAAAGTATTAAAAAAAAATTTTTTTTAATATTTTTATCACTGTTATAAAGTACTCTTCAAGCCATTTAACTTTCAATTAGAACATTTTTCTCTATCTCTTACAGTTTCGACGATATACGCTTCGAAAGAAAAAAACCAATTTTCTTCAAAGCGGTGTTTTACTCTCTAAAAGTGAAAACGGACACGTATAAAAAAATACGTATCCCTTATTTTTATTTGTACAACAACATATTAAAGGCTCGTCAAAATCGGAGGGGGATACCTATATATGCCTTGTAAGTATTATAAAAAAAAGTTTTTGCTGTTTAATGTTTAGATAATTTTATACAAAACCTGGGTTTTTCTAAATATAACAGATTTTCTTTAAAAAATAGATTAATTTTATGGTCAAAGATGAATGTCTCTTTAATGTGTAATCATCAAAAAGTTGACCATTTACAGAGATAGTTTATATTTTATATAAAAATATGGCTTAATAAAATATAAAATATTCTATAAATTATTGATTTTTTGATTACTTTAATACTTTTATATGTATTATAGAATAGAGAAATCACATTATAAAATTATATAATTACATTTTAAATTAAATGAAATTAAAAATTAAATAATATAAAATTAAAATTTTAAAAACATACTTAATTCAGACTTATTACAACGTTTTAATAACATCTTAATGACGTCTCTAATATCAGTAAGACGTTATTGACACGTAAATTGCAAAGCGATTTCCTTACGATCGCCAGTCGCAAGGTCACACGACCAATTAACAGAGACCGATGATATCTTCGATAACCGGAAGAGTTTGGTAATTCATGCGGTACGGTAACTTCGTCGAAAGATTCCAAACGGAATTTTATCAGAATTATTGGACACCAGGCGCTAATTATCGCACCATGTAAAATTCGATAATCACACAAAATTTTGACAATCGTCCGACTGCTCCTCCCTTAATATATGGCAGAGGGGCACGATTTTTCGCGATAAAAGTCAATAGGCCTATTTCGTAACTCTTAACGACAGTTTTGTAATCGTTATAATATCGTTACGCACATTTTTACCATGTATTACCATATATCTACGCAATGATGTTATAACGATAACGAAACTGTCGTTAAGAATTTGTAGAATAGGCTTACAACGCAATAAATCAAACGCACTTATCAAATAACAAGTATATCATATTATACAGACAATGTAGATATTTTAGACAGTTAAAGTAAATATTTTATACAGAGGCTTTACACAGAATGCTACTCAGAGACGATACAATGAAAGCGAAAAGGCGACATTTAACGCGATTAACATTAGGTTTGTTCTTCTTGCTTACACTTTGTACACTATAGTGTAAAGTGTACACTTTAGCG
>QKQZ01026405.1:0-14858 GCA_003595255.1 Solenopsis fugax
AAGTGTGCAAAGTTTCATCAAAATCGAAGAGTGACACTTGGGTAGGTTTACTTGTGAGAGAAACATTTGTAGTGATGGCAACTAAAAGGAGACAACCATACAAATTTTGTTAATATAATTATAATATATAGTTAAGTGAACTATATTGTAGTTATTGCAACTAAGTTAATGGTTAAGAGAACTAATAAAAAATAGTTGCAGTATACTATATAATATACACTGAGAGAAATGTTTTGTAAAATCAACCAAAGTTTGGTTGATTAGTGATCAAATGAATTTTATAATGACAGTTACTAAATATATAGTTGTTTTGACCAAACAATTTGTAGTATTAATCAAATAATTATTTTCATACAACAAATTACAAAAAATTTTTGATTTTTTTTTGTTAAATGTAACAAAGTTTTTGGTATCAGTAACTATAAAATTCATTTGATCACTATAATACCAAACGATTTCTCTCAGTGTAGTAATTACAACTATTTTTTATTAGTTCTTTTAACCATTCACTTGGTTGCAATAACTACAATATAGTTCACTTAACTATATATTATAATTATATAAACAAAATTGGTATAGTTATCCCCTTATAGTTGCCACCACTACAATTTTTTCTCTCAGTGTATGTAGCTATGAATGTTAAAGGCCATGAGCAGGCTTTCGCCAAGGATAAATCTGCATCTCTTCGCATTGGTCGAGGAATCACATGAAAGTAAGCGCGAACGACGGTTCCGGGACATCTCTTATGGCGTAATGCAAATGTCGTTCTATCGCGTTACATAAAATTGTAGGATCCTATTAATTATCTATGCGTCTCGTGGCGAAAGTCCGATCTATCGCGACGGGGGACGTCGTAACGTTCCGAACGAACGGTCCGTTACCAAAGTTACTCGGCGACGACTTGCTTTCACTTTTTAATGACGCGATGAACAGCCGACCCACGCGGCACGACCGTGGGTGCAGAAACGGAACGCCGCGCCGCCGCATCGGCCGCGAGGATGGCTTTTGCATCGAAATACCACGCGGTTTCCTGCTAGAGGCGGGCCTCCCGAGGCGTGTGCTGTTGCCGCTTGAAATCACCACCCCGTGTCCGCGCGATGAACATTTTCTTTGATTACGAGAGGCCGACTTCCGGTCCTCGACCGATCGCCGCGAATTGCGGTGCGATCATTAAAAAATTACTGTTTAATTACTGTAAAAAGTTTCGCTTCATATGCGTACTGCGCGTTACGTGCACGGTATGAAAATGATGAATTGCATCATCTCTCGCTGATTTAATCAGTTAAATTTAAGTAAGGAACGAAATTTGAAATTGAAAACATTTTTTTCCCTGCTATGTTCGAATAACTCTCAATAATTATACCATCAGTACATACAATAGTATTTTATAATTAACATGAAGTATTTTTTATGCGTTATTATACTATTATACAACACTATCCTACTCGAGTTGTTTGTGATATCAATCAATAGCTCATCTATACACTTCTCTACGCATGCCTCCTGAATTACGTCGTTCTCGTGCCGAGTGCATGTAAGCATATATCAATTGGCTCATAAAAAATCAAGTAGCCTGTGAATTATCTTTGATCTGACATAGGCATGCAGGAAGAAGTCAAACTGAATTCTAGTGCGGAACGTAATTCGCGGTCGCAAGTGGAGGAATCTACCACGGCGATTTGTCATACGGTGGAGATGAGACGACGGAGACGCGCGGTCGCGATGAGTCTCCGTGCGAAATTACACGCTCCACCACACACGGCCGGCAGGTACATATCGAGCTTTTTCATACTCCGCGTGAAACTGACCGTGTATCCACCTTGCGCGCGTGTGAAACGAGTAGAAATCTCGTAGCAACAAATATCTCCTTGTCACCCAGAAAAGAGAGTAAGGAAAACAGAAAGAAAATAAAAAATAGGATTTAGCATTTTTAAGGATTTTAAGGATTTTGACTGTACGAGCTAAGCTAAACATTATCGAAATTTAAAAGCTGAAGCCTTCTCTAGGTTTTCTAGGTTATTCTTTTTTTTTCCTAATCAACAACAAAAAATTTTGGTCGCGAATCGCGAATGCCCGAATTTTGGCCCTGAAATTAACTACAAAGAAGAAAACCATGAAAAATTTGATTTATATAATCGTTTTTGCAACGAAAATACTATATTTTGCTGCAGTTTTAAATAAATAACTTTTAAACTAGTAAGTGAATCCAAATGAACAATTATTTATTAGAGTTTTATATGTAAATTTTGATGTAATTGGTAATGCTATTTTCGCATCAAATTTGGGAATAATTATTGCAAAATGCGATTTTACATAAAAATTAAGAGTAAACAAAAGATTAAATAACTTTTAAAAACCAATAAGTTAATTGTGCTCAAATTTTACTCAGATACTCAAACGTAATACTGAAATATTCTATGAAATTTTTATATTTTTGGTCATGTTTTTTTTAGATACGACACATGCATACTTAAGCACAATAATTATTAACAATATTGTTAATTTTTCTTAGTATCATTAATATAATAGATATATTAAAATGTAATTAACAGAATTTTACTTCTTATGTTAATTTTTCTGCTTGCTTTAAGCAGATTGATCGATATTAGAATTAACATTTATGCGAGTCGCGATTCTCATCGCTGATCTTGTTCTTTCTCTGTGAGAAAGAATTAGATCTCTGTCACGCGCGCTGAGCTCATACGAATTCCAGATTTCTCCTACGCGATAGCTTCGATTCAAAGGGAGAGAGTAATACGCGGACATTCGGTGAAGGAGGAGCTAGAGGCCCGCTCGTCCGACGGTTACTTCGATTTTGCGAAAAAGCTTTACTGAGTAATCAGCCGGTAATTCCATAGTTTCCCCATAGTAATAAATACAGCCGGCGACTCCTATCCTCGATTCAGCTTTTTAATAACCGTCCCCTGTCTCCGCGCACTCCCGCGAGAATTCTAGAAGTTGCATTACGTGCGTGAGATCGAGGAAGAAATCTCGCTGGAGATAGCCATTGTAATAAAGATCGCGGCGTTGCCTGGCCACGCTCGTGCACATCCCCCGTTTTTCATCGCAAGCGTGTAGTCTATACGATACCCACCCTTGCACGGGTCTCGCGGGTCTTCATTTTTAGCATCTTGAGTCCGGTTTGCATTTAAAACTTAAACTTGCGCATCTCCGCTATTAATTTATCTTCATTTTCTGATCTCAAGATATTTATAATATCCTCTCCCGCATTACATCGAATATTTTAGTACGCGATAGCGAGATGTTTCTACTTTAATTTTAACGCATTCCGATAACTGTACTTTAACTTCTCGAAAAGTAGCGAAACAGAGATATATATACATATGTCGCATAATAATTTTAAGTATGATTTAAAGCGCGTTACCATTTCAACGCTCCAAAAGTTCAGCCGTATATCAATCAGGTTCTGTATAAAATCTTTACATTAGTTTAATTGGCTCCGTGATCTCTGTTATCGATACGCATGCCTGCCAAACACTATTTCTTTCTGCTTATTCCGTGGCTTATATAGAATGTAAAAAAAAAAACTTGTTTCATCATCGACGCAGAAGAATCATTTTCGGGCGCTCGATTTATTTTTCCTCTTCCATTAGCTGACTCATGATTACTGAAAGCGAATCAAGTTGGCCTTGTCTTTGAGCAGTTTAGGCGGTGCTCTTTAAAACGTATCATAGAGAGGCGGAGGGCAAGGGACGTGCGTTCCGACGATGAGCAGGGAATGAGCATGCGAAAACAAGGAAGATAGAAAGAGAGAAATAGATAAGGGAGGGAAGAGTACGCATTGTGCTAACTCGTAAATAATGAACGCCGGGAGTGCAATATCCCGTGAATCCTACGCCCTCGCGGGCGCACGCGTGCAACGGGAGCGGCAAAGAGAAGCGTTAGAGAGGAGAGAAGAGGAGAAGCTGCCCGCGCAAAGAATAGCGGACCCGAGACGAGCGCCATAATCCGCCGCAAATAAGCCATAATGTTTCCATCTAGCTTGGGAGATGCAGTTTGTTTCAGGAATAATTTGAAGAAAACCTCAGAAAGCATCTCGGGATCGTGACGTAAAGAAAGACGGCGGAATGCTCGATGATAGTAAATCTCTGCCACTGCCTCAAATACTTCGCGATTTCATGTATTTAAGATTCTTAAATAACACTATGTGACACGAATTTTAGACTACAAATTAAACAAGATGCTTCTTATAGATTTTCTGTCGCTGAAAATGAATCCGCTAATGAAATTGTTATATCACGTCACATTTTAGAGAAAATTGGACTTAAAGACGCCGAAAATGGCATTTGTGGGTACATTTTTGAGCTAAAATAAAAAAGTTAAAAAATGTGACATGATGTAACAATTTTATTTACGGATTCATTTTCAGCGATCAAAAATTTATAAAATTCACCTACTGTATTAATGACTTTATACAAAAATTTAAAGTTATGATTTAAAAGAAAGAAATATGGCAGCAATTTAAATAATCACTTGCACATAATGATTTTTTGATTATGAATCTATGGTCAAAAATGTCAAATATAATATGTATAAACAATTATTATTTAAACAAATAGGATGGCAGAAAAATAATGCAATGCAGTATGTATTTTTTTTTTTGTAGAATTCAGTGGTGCTATTAGTTTTTATTAAACTCAAACTTTTCATACATTGTTTTAACTTTAAACAATGGTTGTTCAAACAAACTATATTTAACAATATTGATAATATGTTCATAATCGTCGACTCTAGAAATCTTTACGTGCAGATGAGTATTTAAATTCCATAAGCTTATTATTATCATTCTTTTTTTTAATTTATAAATATTTATAAATTTTAATTTAATTATAATGCCTTTCTATGGTCGAAGATCTTAGTGATTAGTTTATTTGCGTGATTTTATATACCCATTCAAATTCACGAAACTGCGCGCCGAATTGTTTTTTCAGACATAACACAGAACTAATAAACAAGAATAAGTAATATCACGGTTTTATTAAATTGAAATCAATTTAATAATGATTGATGCTAACTTGCATCTAAAGGGAAAAGGGTTGTATCAAGAATCTTTCGGCAGTTTCGTGAATTTGAATGGGTACATAAAATCACGCAAATAAACTAAGCACTATGATCTAGTTTCGACCGTAGAAAGGCATTATCGTTAAATTGTATTTATACATCATCGGTCGAATATTTCTGTATTATAAATTTTAATTTGCATAAAGCAATTAATACAATAGGTCATATTTACAGATTTTTGATCGCTTAAAAGAAATCTATAACTGAGGTTGCTCTATCATGTCATATGTTTTAAATACTTTAGTTCAAATGTACTAAAAAATGCTATTTTTGGTAACTTTAAGTCTAATTTTCTGAAAATTGTGACGTGATACCGTAATTTCATTTGCGGATTCGTTTTCAATGATGAAAAATCTATAAGAATCGTCTTGTCTGGCTGGTGGTCTAAAAAAGAAATCCAAATTTGTTACACAGTGTAATAAATTTGATTCTCGTCCGGAGCTTTTCAAATCAGAGATGTAATTCTTTTGATAGAATGAGGAGAAAATTCGTGGCGCCAAATTGTAAAAATTATTGCCATTATTATAACTGTCTCGTAACCGGTCGGTTTCACCGGCGAGATATGCGCGGAATGTCGATTTACCGCGAAATTGCGATTTCGTTCGCGCGCGAGCAAGAAGTCGAACGATAAAATCGCCGCGGCGATTTCAGTGCGGCACGCCCATCGACGGCGAGCCTAAGTCGTTCCAGTATCGGCCGCGGGATTGACACTAACGCGATCGCGGCGGCTGCTTTTTCACGTGGATTGGAAAGCGCGGGCGCGAGCGGCGCCCGTTTTCACCGCGATTACGCGTAAATAAAAGCACGCAAAACGGTGACTAATGGCACCTGGTACTGCGGGAACGGAGCCGATCCCGGAGGGATTCGTGATGTTATAAATTTCACGTCGTTAGTGCGTCAAGAATTTACCGTTAAAGATTTTAACAAGCGGATATTATTACTACAAATTATTTCGGATGTAACTCGGACAGTTACACCGTTGATCGCTGACGATCGAGCGAAAGGCCCCCACGTATTCTTAGACGTGCACGACTACGTCGGTCGATGAATCGCAAACTCAGGTAAATCGCCTGATGCGACGAGGGAATTCTTTAAATTTATCCACATCGTTGACACACAAACACACTGACATCACGTTGTAGAAACGCGGACAGCTCAGCTTTTGACAGTTCTTCGAGTGTTTGTCAGTTTGTCGTTCTACTTTTTTCGATGTCTAACAACACAGTGTGTATATTTTTTTTATAAACGATATATTTTGCGAATCGAAAGATAATCATACAGTTACTTTTTGCACATTTCTTACGATATGAAATTAATGGTCAGCGTCTATTGCTTTTCGTCGTTATTTGAACATAATTTGTAAGATTAATTAAGGATGTATAGGACTTTTCTCAAAACATTAAGAAAATTATGAATAAATTACAGATTGTTTTATATTGCATTTGAAAGTAGTAGAAAAAAATTTGGCGACAATTTTATGTCTAGATAAAAATTTATTTTAATCAGAAGTAGACATGTGCTCTAAGCTCTAATGAAAATATAATTAATAATGAAATAAGAAACAATGAAAAAGTCCGTTTTTAAAAATTTAAATTATTTAAATATTCAAGATGATTTATGTAAAGTTTTATTTATATATGTTTAGTTATTTTGTAAATAAATAAATGAATTTTATTTGCAAAATAACTAAATAATCACAATTAAATACTTTGTATAAATCATTTTGAATACTTAAAGTACTCACACAAAAAATTGAAATTTTTCCTAATGTTGCAAAAAATAATTTAATTGTTAACAAATAGAGTAAATAAATTATACAAATATGTTATTAAATAAAAATAAAATTTTATTCACACAACTTTTATATGTAAATAGTTTATTTAAAGTGTTAATATTAAACACCAAGTTTTATTTACTTTGCTGTATATCCGATACATCCTTAAATAAAACGGGGTTCCCAATAAAAGATCTGCCACTTTGTTCCTTCTTTCTCTTTATCTTTCTGATAGCTCATTACTTTGATTCTGGGTATGGAGAAATTGTGGGCCACTCCGGTACAGCGAATTTCTAACGCAATATTTTTCGACCTCATATTTCTTCAAAGACTCAAACCAATATAATTTCGTCAATTTCAGATGTTGAGATCATAGATACAAAAATGATTTTCATATTTATACAGGCTAACAGAAAGTCTTTTGCATGTAATAGCATTGAAAATTGAACTTGTGTTGAAATATTATATTGATATTAATTTCAACAATCATAAATACAAATCTACGTCTACTCTCGCTCAATCTTAAATTTATGTGTGGGTTTCTAAAACTAAAAAGCATTAAATTATATTATAGAATTGATATATTATTTGGAATATTTTTCGGCTATTATCAAGATTACTCTGGATTCTATTCTGATTTAATTCTTTATGTAAAGTATATAATAGAAAGAAATGGGTGTTAAGGAAGACCGACGAATACACAGGTGATCATGTAGATTCAACAGGTTGCGGGTATGGGGGGTTTGGGGTGCGCTTACGGAACGATGCGTTCATATGCAGGATTGAGGAGCAAGCGAAAAGAAAAAGGATCATTGGCCATCAGCGGCCAACGCATCGGTGCACCGGCCGGTGTATTGAAACGAACGACTGAGTTCTCGGGTTACTAACTACGTCCCCACCCTCCTCCTCGTACAACCCTCTCCATCCATTTCTCTCTCTCTCTCTCTCTCTCTCTATCTATGTATCCCGGCTCCGGACCCTGTCTCTCACCGCTCACGGCTTTCCTTCCGCATTCTGAAATTCCACGAGAGCAGGCGATGATTTCTAATGGCGGTGCGCTACGACGCCGACCATGCTCCTTTCCGTTTTTCTCCGTCCGTTCTTCCTGCTCCTCCTCCTTCTGCCGCGGCAGCAACAGGGATCTCCGGCCGCGCCAGCCGCCCTTCCTCTTACCCCCTCACCGAGGAGGAGCACCTCCGGCGATCCTCGCGCTCTGCTACTACCTCCCATCCTCCTCCTCCTTCTCTGCCCTACCGCGTGAGGCGTGATCGCCGCTATTGATCCGCTATTGATCTCGTGATCCCCGCAGATTAATGTAACACGGTATAATTTCCTCGCCGGAATTTTTCGCGTCACGTGGGAACGTCTGGCAGCAGTTTTTAGAAGGCGCGCACGGTTACAAGACACGCTTGTGACCGCAAGGTTGCTTCGTGATTCTTGAAGAAGAAGACTCTAGATTAATTGATTATCTGCCGTTCAATGACATCTAATATCATGAAATGAGAGTTTTGTTCAATCTTCTCCAATTGTGTTTTTTTTTTTTAAACTTTTTTCAACGTCATCGCTTCTTGATGTAAGAAAATTGTTTTCAGAGATTTGTACAAAAGTATTAAAGCTTTTCAATTAAATTATTATTGCTTATTGCCTCTTTTTCACATATGCTCAATTTATCACTCGCTGAGCCTTGACTTGCAAGTTCCTTGACTTCCAAGACGGTCTAATCTACATTCCCGTCACGATCGGTTCGACCCTGTTATATCCGATTGTTAGATGCATCGCGACGACCCGGGGAAGCCAATTGCAGCTCCGTACAATGCCTCCGCTCTTCGTTTGCAAACTGCGTAATCACGGCCGATTATAATAAGTATCGTACGGTGTGCACACATCTCCGAGAAAGTATGTCATTATTTTTACGCGGCTTAAGCGCATAATCCTAGACTTTCTAGACTAAACCGTTCCACCTGCCGCGGCGTGAGTCCAAGGTCAATGTCGTTTATGATCACGACTGACCTTCGTCACTGTCGTTGTCCGATAGCTCGTGAAAGCCGCAGAAATCCGGTCGCCATTTAACTCCTTCAGCTCTCGATGCCGTACGGCTTCATTTTTCAATATAAAGTGTGCGTAGACGAAGCTCACCGTAGAAATACATCACCGTTTCTCCTAACAGGAAATTATACGATGAGTTTCAGTTTAATTCACTTCTAATGAAAATTTATTTGCGCGAATTGTAAACTAACTTTCGTCATACGCTGCATTTTCATTAATTTTTTTCTCAAAGAGTAGAAATAATAATAATAATAAATATAAGAATTCGGAAGGGTATAAAATATTTTGTGAAGAGGCTCTCTCTCTCTCTCTCTCTCTCTCTCTCTCTCTCTCTCTCTCATAAATCAATTCTTGTGAACTCTGCGCTCGCAAAAAGCAACGTTGGTGCGAACGTGTTGTAAAGGATCCAATTGTACTCGCAGTGGAATCAATTTCTACCGAGACGGATCGGCGCTTTTTGCGGCGCAGAGAGACAATACTTCATGGTAGGAATTAGCCAGGCTCGATTTCGTGAAGCGATCTTCGTCTCTCTCTCTCTTTTTTTCTCTCTCTCCTTCTGTATCTCTTTCCCGAGACCGCTTCACGGCGTTTTACACGGCGATAGTTTTCGCCGAACAGCCGCGTTATTACATGCTTAAAATCATTTTCTACCTTGGCACGTCCCTTACAGCGAATCTCGATGCTGCCCGAGGCGAATGCCTGGCATTCCAGGCCTTGCACTCGGCAGAAATTCTCCGGCTCTCTTATCGAGTCCAAGGATGCGAG
Organism: Solenopsis fugax; assembly: GCA_003595255.1. Lineage (NCBI taxonomy): Eukaryota > Metazoa > Arthropoda > Insecta > Hymenoptera > Formicidae > Solenopsis > Solenopsis fugax. The sequence goes on from QKQZ01026405.1 coordinate 9,668, forward strand.
AGGAACGGGTGTTCGATGAGTTTCACTCTGTTGTGCTTTTGGGTCGGCCGACGTTTTCCCGTACGGAATAACGCACGATAATCGCGCGATCCTTATCCCGCGCAATTCTTTTTTCGCAACTTCATCTCGTACGCGCCCGGTTCGGGAGATTTTTAACGACGAAGATTACGACCCTCGTTTCTTTTTATTACGGTAACATTTCATCTGCTTTTTATTATTCGTGACTTTCATAACTATGTATGATAACGAATTCGGAATACCGAAAGTAAAAAGTTGCGTAAGCAGTTGCAGAGTGGTAAAATAAATCTTTTTTGCATCTTCGCGTATAAAAGCAATTATTTCGATGCTTCGCACGATTTACGTAACGAATTAATGGCATAACTTTTCACTGATGAAACAAATTTATCGTATTACAAATTGTAATTTGCAATTGGAATTTTATTATTGGCGAATGGGAATATTGCGAAATATTTTGGCACAGATCTAATTATCGTATATAACGATATACCATTAGATTATGCATACCTACGGTATACGGTAATTATATATATTTAATACGATAGATCATGTAATAGACGTAAAGTGTGATATTACTCCACATTGAGTGTCGATGCACGCGATGATTTTATCGAGATTCTATCACGCACGTACCTCGCCGCGAATCCTGGGATTCATTAAAACTCACGCTCGGCAGAAATTCTCTTATCGAGCCCAAGGATGTCAGGAACGGCTGCCAGATGAGTTTCATTCGCGAGGCATCTGGGTCAACCGCATTCGCGCAAGTGCACCAACGGCGCGCCCATTCCATTTCCACCTGTGAGCGTGCGTTCCAACGAGTTTCGTAGATGCTTGAAAGCCGACGACGGATTTATTCCGCCGTACGTGCAACTTGTTACGGAGAGGTAGCTTATCAATATTAAATTGTCGGGAAAAATATCAAAATCCACTGTGGGGAATACTTTTTAAGTGTATCAACGATTAATTGTTAATACGATACACTCAGCTTTTGTTGTTCCCTTTTTCCGCGTATAATCAAAATTAAATGTGAGTGGCGTGAAATTTATTTTATCCTTACACTGCCTGAATTTTTTATCTTCTTGAGCGAAGGTGGAATTAATTAATTTGCACGCGGAAAGAACAATTTTACTTTAGCATCTAAAAATTTATCTAGATACAAATCAGAAAATAATTTATGTTGGACTATCAAAATTATTATGTAAGATATTTAAGCAGGATGAGATTGCTACAAAAAGTTCTGACACCCTAGCCATCAGCTTAAACGTCCAATATAAATTTTTTAATAATTATTTTCAGATCTAGATACAGATCAGAAATTAATTTTATGTTAGACTATCAAAATTATTATGTAAGATACAAGTATTTAAGCAGGATGAGATTGCTGCAAAAGTTTTGACATTCTAGCCATCAGCTTAAACGTCCAATATAAATTTTTTAATGGTTCAATAATTATTTTCACATCTGTATTTCAGCAGAATTGTTCTCTTGGTGCAGTATTAAGATCGTATCGAATTGTCTAAGCCGTATGTTAATCTTGGTAATATTTGCAATTCTAATCTGTCCCTTTCGCTCGAATGTGCGCTTGGTCTAAGACAGTGAAGATCATTTGATCTCGGAAAACATTCGGCTGTCGGATTGTTGCTTTTTTCTTCTTTTCAACCGGTCCATTGTTCGACTGAAAAGTGGGCCGTGGGTACGCCTCGATGAATTTTCGCATATTCATGAAGGCGCGCGCGTATTGAGAAAGTAAAAACGCAGCTCGCGTTTTACGCGCAGCAACGGAAAATTCAATCTCCGTCGCGAGCTTTCTCTCCGTTTTATTGCCCAAACAGGGATTTTTCATGCAGTTTGCGCCGCAAGTGAAATCGCAATCGTTGTCAAAGTAATCGATTACGCCTAGTACCGCGAGTAGATTACTGAGTGAAAGATGCCCAACACTTATCCATCTTCTCTCTGAATACCGCTCGGCTACCAACCGTCTAGTATTACAAGCCTCTCGCAAATAGGAAGCAATTACAAGTCTCAAGTAGAAGTTTTATGAAAGCCCAGACGTTTGTAATAGCGCGCAACGCGTCGTGTTTTGCGTGTTGGTCTCGATGTAATCCTGACGAGAGTCTCGCCGAAGAGAGAGAGAGAGAGAGAGAGAGAGAGAGAGAGAGAGAGAGAGAGAGAGACACGGGATACGGCAGTATGCGGATCGAAACGATTTACCTCGATGTGAGAAACCGTGAAGAGGCGCGACCAAGAGTGCATCATATAAGCGGACTTAACTGCGCGATTTATTATCATTATTACGACGCCTACTAGCATAGTTATTATAACAAAACGCTTCTGTACAGCTAATTAGAGTTTATAATATACCGGCATCATATTCAAATAAAAACGATAGTTACATTAGCCTTAAATGCTTGCGAAGTAACGTCGTTCTTTGAAACTTTATTATTAATGTATGTATGAAATAGTATTAACTCTCAACTGACACACTGGGTGTCGTATACACCCGGGCATTTTTACAAAAATGCTTGGCATTCATAAATCGTTCGCTCCTTCTCTTTCGAATATTTCGAATATATTCAACTTTTCGATTTTCGCACCTATTTAATCTTCTTCTTGACCTTCTGGCGTATCGATTAAAAAAAAATTGTTCAAATTCTATGCATTAGATACCGAGATATACGCAACTATCGAATCAATATATAGTGTGTCAGCTGAGGGTTAAATAGAGACTTGATATAATGACAATTCGATATCTCATGTATAGTCATTCTGAGGTTTCATGGTAGAAGGACAAATACTGGTGAGCTGAATACGGATATAACGAATATTTCTCTTTTATTTCCAACCGCAGAATTACATTGGATATCTCGGTGTTCTATCGGAATACAATCGCTACCTCTGCTATTGATACATCTGGTAGTAATGATCTAGCAACACTGAAAGATATCCACCGATTGCGGGACTCGTGTAAAGGATACGCGTCCCGCGCAACTACTTTGTTCGCGAGAGATTTCTCGATAAGTCTCCGTTCGCAGATGTTACATATATGCATGTTGTACGAGATATTTATCAGCTGCTTAAGCTACGGATACCCGCACTCGGTACGCGCGAGTCCTCGCTCACGGCGGATACACCACGGTTGCCTATCACAATCAAGGCGAGTCTGTCACAGGTACCGGCGGCAACGATTTGAGTAAACTGTCTCGATATCGGGCGGCCATCGCGGTACGCTAAATCGATTTGGACTCGCGTTGTCGGCGAAGACCAAAGAAAATCGCTTAAGCCGCACGGCGGAAAAAGCGAGGCATGGGAGATACACGTTCGATTTTTTAACGCCATCACTTCGCGACGCCGCGCCGCGGTTCCCCGTCTCGCTCACCGTTGCGAAGCAGTGGTTCTTGAACCCCGTGATCCGCGAAATTCCAAGAGCTCGATTGAGATTTCAGTTATTCTGCACTGAAAAAAAAGTTTGGTTATAACTACTAAATGTATAGTGAAATAGTATCAATTAAATGTTTTATCAATATAACAAAAAAATTTTTTTTTACTAAATGTTTAGTAACTTATACTAGATTTGATAATACTTACTAAACATTTAGTAAAAAAAAAAATTTTTTTATATTGATAAAATATTTCAGTGATACTATTTCATTATACATTTGGTAGTTATAACCAGACTTTTTTTTCAGTGTGTATATTCGGCGCGCAAAAATTTTTGTATTTAGAAATTGTGGGTTTATTTTAATTTTCTCTCTCTCCTTTTCCTCTGAAGCATCTAAATTAGAGTTAAATCAATGAATTATACAAATCCATCATTTATCTTTATTAAGGTACATCTTTAAATTAATCATAATTAACACAAATTTTGTTATTTATTTATTATAATTAATTGCTATTAGACAAAATTTAAAGAAGAGTACGTTATATATATATATATATATATAACGTACTCTTCTTTAAATCTTGTCTAATGGCAATTGATTATAATAAATAAATAAATAACAAAATTATATATATATATATATAATCATTTGTTAGATTCTTAAAAAAGATGAAGAGCCACTGATTTAAGGTCGATCAATCGTTTTCGTCCCGACGCTACCTGTGTCCAGCGTTATTACATAACGGCGTAAGTACCGTGTCCTTTAAGCGCCGTTTCGGACCGCCAAGGGTATCGTTGATCGATTCGACACGCACCTGCCACGTCGAGCGGAAAAGGAAATGTGGCGGTGGGCCGCCAAGCGGAGCAGAGAATTGCCGAAATGTAGCGGAACGTTCGCGCCCGGTCGGAAACTCGAGAACGGATTGATACTGTTATATTTGAGGGCTATCTCACAGTCAAGCGAGTACTTACTTCGATCGAGATACATTTATTAACTGTCTATCAGCCACTGTGACTTCTATAAAAAATAGTTTATCTTATGTCTATTTTATTTCGTATTAATATTATAAGATTACAATTTTATTTAAATTATAAATTTAAATTTGATGATTGAATTTTTAATTTGAGATATTACTTCCAGCTTCAGTTTACACGATTACGTTTTAAATCTGACAACCATATAAGATCTTTCGACTGAAAAATGACTTCTTATAGCTTGTATAATACTATTCACATACTGATACAATATTGAACTTATTATTATAACTTTATTGGAAATTATTTTGACTAATAGCGAATTCGATTGGACTGCATTAGCGCGCACTGCCTTTGTACATCTAATCTAAGTGTAAAAATAAAATGCAAATATCTCGAATGATAAAATACATAGCATACTAAAGTATATTGAGTATTTCGCGGTTTAACGCGTTTACATACTTATTAAACACACAACTTTATGTGCACCAGTGCACATTAATGCGTCCAATCAAATTCGTATGTCCTGAAAAACAAAATGAAGACACATGTACTTGATTATTATAAATTTAATGAAAGATATCGAGTCTATATTTATCGCACAATAGAATTTATGACAGCAAGGATCTATCCTTGATATTATATATTATTCACATCCGTTCTCGTGCGAATGACGATCTGTTTAAAGTGGTACACTTTGACGACGACTTGCAGCGGGGTTTATTTACGTCACAGTGGCTGCACCAGAGGGGGATTAAATCGAGAAATACATGCAATGGCCACGTCCATTCGGCTCTCCCGACGATGGAGTTACACCTG